>JAOYNC020086783.1:0-46415 GCA_025802115.2 Bertia moriformis
TTGACCCCTGCCCCCTCTTTTGTTTGTTTTCTTTATTTTTTTCTCTTTCCCTCCTCTTTTTTTTTTTTTTTTTTTTCTTTTTCCTGTCCCCCCGCCCCCCCCCCCCTCCCTCTTTTTTTCTTCATTTATTTATTTTATGTCTGGCCCAGGGGAGAAGGGAGATACTGGAAGCGAATCTTGTACAACAAGTATGGTGGGTGAACAGAAAATAGGATACTGAAGTAAGTAATGAACATAACAGTTATGTAACTACTACTACTACTTTAATATGGTTGCTGAACCCCAAGGAGATGAAGTTGCCGGTTGTGACGGCTCAACGCCTCAACACTGCATAGTGGCTGATATCAATAAAACGCCACCATGCAAGCAGACGAAGAAGGAAAGCACTTGGCGGGGTTGCACAGCCCATGGATAGAAAACCCCTCTTTTCCGTGGATATATTCCTTTTCTCTTTTCTTCTTCAGATTCGATATTCTCGTCGATGGCTACAATAGTTTAGATAGGAACATCGATTCGTTATTATCTACTGGTCCGAGCCCGTGACATAATACAAGAAGAGTAAATGAAAGGAGTAATGGCCGATGGGATCTTGCTTCCATAGAATTGATTATTTTGAAGAGAGGGAAATACCTGCATTTATGGCTTTGTTGGAAACCCATCTTCATATTAATTTACAGTTGCCCTGAGTGTATGCTTCCAGTTTCACTTAGAGTTCGCCACTCAGGATTCAGCTAGTCTCCATCAACTTTCTACTTGTGTCATCTCATATGGTAGGGTGGATGACCTGGGCAATCTTGAGGGCTGTTCATCAGACATGGCCGTCGAACTACCCGTGCAATATAAAGGGGGGTGAGTAGCTCGGAGGCCACGTGACTGCTCACTGAGCGGTCATCCATGATGTGAAATACTCACTGAGCAAGTCCCTGAGTACCCTCATTAAAGCGGCGGCGTCCAGAAAAGGAAAGCCACAGTCGCTCTAGAAAAACAGGTACGTATAGGCACATATATACACACACATACTTACATACATACACACTTATAAAACGACCACCCGCCTTATATACAGGTTACATCTACAACTTACTCCCCCGCTTCGATCTCGCCAATTCCTCCATCAACACAAGAGCCTTCTGTCCCGACCGACTCCCGTCCTCCGTTCCCTCAAACACACCCGCGTCCTTGGCTTCCGGCCACTTCCACAAATTCTGCAATTCGGGGTCCAGTGTGCCCTCCATCGCGTCGACGACTTTGTCGCCTAGCACAGGGAAGAATTTGTAGGCGTGGCCACTGCCGCCGGTGGCGATGAAGAGGTTCTTGGATGTGGGGTGATGGGCTACGATGAAGTCGCCTTCGGGGCTGTTTGTGTATTTGTTAGTACACGTGTAGGGTTGATGGGGGCAAAAGGGACTTACGTGTCTGTGTACCAGCAGACGCGGGTCTTGACGAATGGTCGATCCGCCAGATCGGGAAGGAACTGCTTCATTGCGTTGCGGAAAGCTTCCTCGCCTTCAAGCGGGATGGGGACACCCTTCTCTGGGATACTGACTTGCATCGTTCCCTTGCCGTCGGGTCCTGGAACAGAGACTGTAACTGGGTTGTGGTAGCCGTAGCCGTGGCGGGCGATCTTGAGAAGGTTGTCCCGTGGGGGGATGATGAACATGCCCGTTGCGAAGTTGAGGACGGTGGGCATGTTATAGAGGCGTTCTTGCTCTTCGTCGGTGATTTGCATATACGCCAGTGCCTGACCGGTGGAGAGGGTTCGGCCGCGCAGGTCGATGAGTTTCGCTGTCCAGGCGCCTGTCGCGAGGACGACCAAGTCCGCAGTCAGGGTGGTCTCGTCAGACAGAACAACGCCCGTAACCTTGTCCCTCTCCTCCTCATCATAGAGCAACCGCTCAACCTCCCCCGTCCTAAACACAACCTTCCCCTCCTTATCAAGAAGCTGCTTAGCATACGCAACCGTCGCCCCTGCATCCGACCACCCAGACCCCCAATTCACATACCCTCCCTCAACATCCAACTCCTCCGAATACGCCGGCGCAGCCCTCAACACGTCCCTCTTACTCGGCAACAACTCCACCTTATCGCCCTCCAATTCCTTCACATTCTTATAACTCTTCATCGCATAGTCCCGCCCATTTCCCTGGCCATTCGGGTAGACGAGCATAAGCCCGTTCTGCGTGTAGCGGCCATCAGCGCCCCATTCGGTGTTGCGCCAGCGGTCGATGGCTGCGGCGCCGAGCTTCGAGTACACGGGGTTGGAGTAGTCGGCGCGGACGATACGCGAAGTGTCGACGGAGGAGCCTTCGGGGTTGGGGATTGTGGGGGAGGATTCGAGGAGCGTTACTTTGGAGGTTGGGTGGCGGGATGAGAGGGAGAGGGCGGTTGATACTGTGGTAGTCAGTAAACGTTGCTCTTTTGGTCGGTGTTCTATCGCAATCTGTAGCGATTGGTATTGGGGGTCGATACTCACGTCCGAAAACCCCTCCCCCCACGATTAGAATATTCTCTGGTAGTGCCATGTCTGCTATGATTCTTTCAACTAATGGTAATTGACGTACTCGAGAGTACAGTACCCCTGAAGAAATCTCCAAAAAATCTGCGGATGCGGAGAAGTCAATTGGCTTTTCTAAGGTGGCTGATAAGATCGTAAGGTCTGACACCGCTTTCTCCGACGTCGCTCCATCGTACTTTGACCATACTCACCGTTAGTCTATATCTATCATAAGAAAAATGCTTTCAGCTAACACCTGACAGACACGATGAGTGCATCCCGAGTAGGGAGAGCCTCGCTGAAAAAAGCGGGATCCGTCCCGGGCCCGCAGAGACTCAATAATCAATCCCCCCATCTACAGTGAGTGCCCTAGAACTAGAAGATAAGACAGTACTGACCCAATCTAGAACAAGAAACCTCCCCAAGCGCGCAAACCCACTACTCGTAAACCCACCCCCCTCAGCAACAGTCCCAAAACATGGCATTTCCTCCCGCATCATGACCTTCATGGGCATCGGCATGCTCACCATAAGCACCTACTGCGGTTTTCTCTACGCCTCGTACACGCGCGAAGTGAACCAATCGAAAACCCTTACCGTCCCGCAAGATGTCTCAGACCGCTACAACCACACAGCGTCCACTTTCGACGCCGACGTCGACATGTCAGAGAAGCTGATGCGGCTGGGCCGGAAACGACACGATCTTATCCAGATGGCGCGGGGGGATGTGCTCGAGGTCAGCTGCGGTACTGGCCGGAACCTAGCGTACTATGATCTGAGCCAGGTGCAAGGACAGGGGCAGGGACGAGGGGTGGAGCGCGGACACGGATATGAACAAGGGCAGGGACAGGGGTTGTTGAAGGGCTGTCAGAGCGTCACGTTTATTGATCTCAGCCCGCAGATGGTGGAGGTTACACGGAAGAAGTTCGAGAGGCTGTATCCGCGGTTTATGGAGAGTGTGAGTTTTGCCGTGGTAGACGCGGGTGTCGTCAATCCATCAGTGGTGGCAGTGACAGCTGCAGGCGCAGCAAAACCGCGCTATTTCGACACAATCGTGCAGACAATGGGTCTCTGTTCGATGCCAGATCCGGTGGGTACGCTGCGGCACCTGGGCTCTATCACGGAGCCACAGCACGGGCGGATCCTCCTCCTCGAGCATGGCCGGTCGTACTATGACTGGTTGAATCGGGTGCTTGATAACTTGGCCCCTGCACACGCGGATCGACACGGGTGCTGGTGGAATCGAGATATCGGGAAGATCGTACGGGAAAGTGGGCTAGAGGTAGTGGAGGAGAAGAGGTGGCATTTTGGGACGACTTGGCGCTATGTGCTGAGGCCGAGAAAGTCGGCTTGATTGTACGAGGCATCCTTGTATTATATTCATTGTATTATATTGGTCCTTGGCTCGTGATCCTGCCAGCGCCATCGCCTCCTGTCTACTTTGTATAGCAGCTGATCATTGGATCTTAGGCTTATCTTGTCAGATAGAACTGCAATTAAATCTTCACAAGCTTCCGGGTCTGCCGATGCAAAAAAAAAAAAAAACAAAAAGAATGAAAGAAAGAGTAAGCACAATCTGCACTGTCGCTGAACTAGTTGGCCCTAATGGCAATCCAATTGATTGATTTAAAGGGGTGAATTGGTTACTGTCTTCAGCAGACTGCAAGTCAGCCACCAGCGCTCTGGTCCAGAGACTCCAGGATGATTATTCTAGATCCGTCCTAAACCCGAGCTGAAGGATGATATAGATACATAAATACGAACAGAGGAGAAAATTGTACTGTCAATCGTATGCATCACATTGATACTAATCCCTTGCAAAACCATACAATCGCCATGCAGCTACCGACTCAAGGCGAAGTCTACTTCACCCTACAACAACACAGCGAATCGATATCCTCCGTCATCGTCGCCAACGGCACCGTGATAGCCCGAGGCCCAAGTCTTGAAGAACGTCCCCCAGAGAACTGGATCAGTGCTCTGCGGGAAATGTCAGAGCGGTTGGGGAGGGATAAGGACGATGGTATTCCCCATGGTTATTCGACAGAAGCGTCGCCAACAACATTCGGATCCTCACCCAGACAATCCCCCACTTCTAGTGAACTGCTTACATCGCCGACGCCGTCACTGGCGAAGTCAGATTTGGGACTGAAGCGAATGAAGAAATTGCAGGATTTGCTGGAAGCGCTTTTCAACCACCCGATTTCCAGCGTGGAAGATCATAACCAGCAAGTGGAAGGGTTGTACAGCGGGCCGCGGATTCCCACCTGTCCTAATGTTTCTATTATGAAATTTGCAGAGGTGCTCGGGAGACTTGGGGATGTCTCGAATACAGTGGGGAATGTGTATGGGTTGCTTAGTTGGCAGATCTTCAAGATGGAAGAAGACCGGCTGGTACATGATGAGGGCTTGTCCCCGAATTTCGCTGCGAAGCAGGTGACATGCCCCCCCCCCCCCCAGATCTTGTGTCTACGACGCATCTTGCTAATGCCTAGACAGATGAACAAGAAAATGGCTGAAGTACTTAAGCGTCGAGGCAAGGCCAAAGACTGGGCTAGTGATGCACGACGCGCAGTCACGATGGTGTTTGGACCATTACGCAATGCCAGTATCTGCGTCAAATCGTTTGCTCTGATCCTTCTTGCAAGTGAGTTATCTCTTTGTTTCATACTGCAGATAACGTGCATAACCGACTAACTGCTTACAGGTCTCTGCAGTCTAGACGGCTTACTGAAGATCGCCCACTTCCCTACCCTTCGACGGTACTTCGAAGAGCAATTCTCGAGGGTCGTCGAGTCTCGAGTACCAGAGTGGGAGCTGCTTGAAGAAAGTGGCTACAAAGTGTTTGATTATAAGGAGTTTCTGCGGCGGCGAGGGCCACCATTGTCCTTGTTAGTACTTTTCTTTTCCGTTGCTTCTTCATACGATGCCAATGCCACTAACGCACGCTACCGATAGAAATGACCAATCACATAACCTGCCGATTGACCGACTGCTAGAATGGCGAGCCCCAGTGACGATGTCCCCGACGGAGCGCCTTTTCGCGAATGCTGTGGAAACGGGGTCGGCCCGACCTTCGGACATGGTAGGAGATCCTACCAGTAATATGCCCCAACCACAGATGCAGCCCGGGACCAGTCCGGAAGCGTCTATGGATTATTTTTTTCATAACCTCACGAATTGTGATGAGATGGTGAATTTGGAATTAGTTATTTAGCTAGTTTTTTTTTTCTTTTGGGGGAGGGGTTTGGGTGGTCATCTCAATATTTGTCAGGTGTCAGGACAGGATTACGGCAGATTTTAGAATTTAGATCTGAATAATGGGTCATTACTTGATGGATGAGAAGGTCTTCGAGCATCAAGCATTAGATTCATGCAGCCGTGACTCGAATCAGTCAATATATTGGCAAATGTACGACTTCAGACTACATACAAAGCAGAGCTAACCATGCATGCAGAGCTATAACCCAGACAATGAGGCCACTAGTTTATCTGATTGGATACCATTGAATGTACCTTTGTTACGCCCCCTCAGCTGCCGGATTTGCCGTAGCTGAACTGACAATATCTGGCAAACATTACGGTCATGGGCTAGTTAGCTGCATTTGCTTTTGATGCATCTTGCTATTCGCTCGATTAGCTCAAAACGAGACCTATCATAAATACAAGGTTGTATCGATATCGGTATCCTGTCATGTTTCTTTGCTTGAGATTACTCCCTACCCATCCTCTCGGCCTCGCATCCAACAAACCAGCAATACATACATGCAACGATGGTCGAGGGCACGACCCAACCAACGCCCGGGGCCCCCAGGGTCCAATTAAGCTGTGAGATGTGTCGCCAGCGTAAGGTGAAATGCGAAAGCTAAGGCCTTGCACAAACTGCCAACGGCTCGGGGCAGTTTGTATCCCTGTGGAACGAGCGCGTCTACCACGGGGGCGCTTCCGAAAGGCAAAAGCTGCAGATCGGGTGACCGAGGTCAATGCTGCTGATGTTACTGATGTGTTAAAGGGAAGAATGGAAAGGTTGGAGGGGCTGGTTTGTAGGCTGATGCAGGATAACGGGACTGCGGCCAGTACTATTGTGCCAGCTATGGCTGATGCAGGAATCCTGCCGAGTCCCTGCGATACCGAGTTCCAGAGTGATTTGCCTTCGCCTGTGGGTAATAACGTTGGGGGTAGAGGTGGAGGTGTGGTGGTCCAGAAGGGCAGTGCTTATTTGGGGAACTCATTTTGGGAGGACTTGATGCATGTGCAAGTAAGTGTCAAGTATCACGACTTTATGCAGCTTTGACGTTAACGTTGAGATAAGGACCAGTCTTTGCGCAATCTCACGGACCATCGGCAAGATGGTGCGACGTTCGCGCCTTATGATGTTTTCGTCCGTGGGTTGACGGGCAGGGCCTCGCTCAGCCCTTTGTGTTCTACTACAGAACCATGGGAAACCCCGCAGTTTCAACGGCATCTATGTCATGTCTTTATGACACAAGTCGATCCGGTCTTCAAGATTTTACACCAACCATCCCTTCGTGCATTCATCATAGAAGGAAAACCATACCTCCACTACGATGCCCACCACCCAGCCCCAGAAGCTCTTCGATGCGCCGTCTATTACACATCGGCCTGCAGTATCACCGAAGATCAGTGGCCACCTGCTCTAGGAGCTAGTAGAGCATCGGTGATCGCCAGATATCAAAGAGAAACAGAAGCAGCTCTAGTGCGGGCCGAATTCGTCACATCAGACGACCTGACCGTTTTACAAGCATTCGTACTTTCGTTAATCGGAGCTCGCTCGCAAGACCGCAGCAGACGAGCGTGGACGATGCTTAGCATGGCCGTTCGTGTAGCACAGGCGCTCTCACTGCATGTGCCGGACCCACCATTTCTGATAACGCCGTTTGAGCAGGAAATGCGGAGGCGGCTGTGGAGTGCTATTGGGTTGCTAGACGTCCAGGCGTCATCAGACCGGGCGTCCGAGCCGATGATCTTACGGAGTTGGTTGGAGTCGCATACGCCAGCGAATGTCAGTGATGATGATATTCCATTTGGGCACCAGGTCGCACTAGTGGAATCCGATGGTTTCACAGACACTACATTTACCTTGGTGATTTCCAAGGCACATTGCTCTGTACGTTCACTCATGGAGCCGGGGTCACAGTACATGCATATACGGCAGGCATGCGTCGCCGATTTCCAGCAGACAGCATCGCAGCTGCTTCGTAATTGCCAGCCAGAAGCGGTGCCTTTTCACTGGTACACCCACAAAGTCGCAGACTACATAGCCACGTCGATGCAGCTTATCGCCTTACGACCACTCCAGCGCACCCTCGACTTTACCCCTCCCCATGCCCCCGGATCCAACCTCCTCGGACTATCCGTGGACATTCTGCGGAAGACGGAGACTCTATACCGCGATCCCCGTGGGCATCTGTGGCGCTGGCTCGAGGGTATCTTCGTTCCCTGGCACGCGCTGGCGGTCGCGATCGCAGAACTATGTGGATGCGAAGATGCAGCGCTGATAGAACGATACTGGGATACCGTGGAAGGCGCATTCGAGCGCTTCGGAGGATTAGTCGCGGACGAAAAAGAGGGCATGCTGTGGAAGCCGATGGTGAGGTTAATGGGGAGAGCGCGTGCTAAGCGAGAGAGCTTAGGAGAGGTCTTTACTCCTGATTCTGCTTCTGCGCAATCGCAATCACCGTTCCTGCCGGTGATGACCCTGGATCAAAGTCAGAGAGGCATGGGGCTGGCTGTAACCCCGTGTAGTAGTACGGGTAGCATTGGGGTTGAACCGTGGGCGAATGTGCCAAATGTATGGGATGGGTTGGCCTTTGGGGATGTTGGTATTGATCGACTGTCGTGGACTAATTATCAGGATTTTATGGAGGATATGCAGCGATGATTTGGCTTTACTATATTTAATTTTTCTTCAACACTAGCCTCGGCGAGAGACAGATGTCTCGGGGCAATTGATCCTGCCGAATGCATAATAAACCCATAGTTCGGGTCTAGAAGAACAAATAGAGACCAGCAGAGGTGATCCACATAATAAGCAAACAAAGAAATCGGCCTTTATCAAAACCCGATAAAAACCGAGGCAGATTAGGCGAGAATCACTATCTACAAATATCTCTGTTCATCAGCATACCATTTAGTACTTGTGCTTCCTCGGATTACCATGTCTGTTCGGCTCAGTTCTCGTACAATTACCACTGCGGCTGCTACTACCGCCGTGGCTGTTGGTATTGGCGCATACTCTCTCCAGACAGCATTTGCGGAAACAACCCAAAACCAGCCCCCGATGGTGTTTGGAAAAACCGGCTTCACGTCGCTGCGACTGCACAGCACCAAGACGGTGAATCATAATACGAAGCGACTTGTGTTTGAGTTTCCGGATAAGGATGCGAAGAGCGGACTTGCGTTGACTTGTATGCTGCCTTAACATACCGGATAAATATTGGATGTGTTGATTGACAAGTATAGCTTCTCTACTTACACTCTCCCGTCCTCAAGGCAGTTGGCTCCCTGTTATCCGGCCTTACACTCCTATCAGTGACTTTGGTAGGCCTGCAACACCAACCAACAAAGAATGCGAAACTAATAAAAACAGACACCCCCGGCTACGTCGAGTTCCTCATCAAAAAATACCCCTCCGGCAAAGCCAGCACCCACCTGCACTCCCTCCAACCCGGCCAATCCCTCTCCTTCTTCGGCCCCCTAAAAACCTACCCCTGGGCGCCCAACAAGCACTCCCACATCTACCTCCTCGCCGGCGGCGCAGGCATAACGCCAATGTACCAACTAATCCAAGGCGCGCTGAAGGACCCCGACGACAAGACGAAGATTACACTGGTATTTGGCGTGAATACGGAGGAGGATCTAGTGTTGAGGGAGGAGTTGGAGGGGTTTAGGAAGCGGTACCCCGAGCGATTTGAGACTGTGTATACCATCAGTGATGGGAAGACCGAAGGAAAGGGTTTTGAGAAGGGGAGGATTACGGAGGAGTTGTTGAAGAAGGTTATGAAGACTGATGGGTCTGGGAAGGATGTGAAGGTGTTTGTTTGTGGGCCGCCGGCGATGGAGACGGCGTTGGTCGGGTCGAATGGGTGGTTTGGGGGTGGGAAGGGGATTCTGGGAGAGCTTGGGTACACCAAGGACCAGATTTTTAAGTTCTAGCTGCTTCATTATTGTACTCCAATCGTACTCCAATCGTACTCCATCATATTCTACCTAAGCCCTATTTACCGACGAATATCTACTACGTCAAGAAAGTGGTAGCAGAAGCTACAACTTTGGCTTCATTGCCTTGAACACCAACACAACCCCAATAAGTTCCACCTCCACAACCTCAAAATTCGCCTTCAAAGCCCTCACAAACGACTCTGCGTCATCCGTCTCATTGCTCATAATCCCATCAAACACGCAAAAGCGCCGAATCAACCCCCCAAAGAAGTTATCCTTCACCCCCTTCCCCAGCACTGTAGCCCCAGTAACAACCCCATCCTCCCTCAAAACCGCCTTCACATGCTCAAAAACACAAGTCTTGTTCGTCACCGGTCCAGGTAAACAATGCAACAAGAAGTACATCGACACCGAATCAAACTTCTCCCCCGCGCCCACAGGCAATGGCTTCAACACATCACATAGCAACTCCCTCGCATCCTCCCTTCCAGCCCGGTCCTTAGCCTTAGCCATCGCTGCTGGGCTCAGATCGCACAGCGTCAGATGTGTGGTTTGTGGGATGGTCCCGTTGGCGAGGTAGTAGCCCGTGCCGACGCCAATGTCGAGGTGGTTGGAGCCGATGTTGGAGGTGAAGAGGGGGAGGAGATGAGTTTTTGTAGGGCAGCGCCAGGCCCAGGTGTTGACAATGTTGAGGACCCAGTAGTCGTAGACCTTGAGGACTAGGGGGCTGTATATGGCGATGCCGCGCTCGGTGGGGGTTAGTTTGGACATGCTTGGTTGGTGGATTGGTTGGGCGAGCAGGGCCAGATAACATGAAGAATTAAGCAATGGTATCGAAAATATTGAGGATGAGATGGTAGGGAGAGAATACGGGGGGAGACGAGATGGTACTTATAGCGAATGTCTTTGTTTGTCTTGTTTTTGTCAGGGTATACGATGTGACCGGATGCGATTGCTGATGTTGATGTGTACGTAGACTTGTCCAGGGTTTTATGGGAGTTGCTTCTTCCGAAAATGTTCCACTGATAAGTAGGGCTAATCTCTCTATTTGTACCTGAATAACGTACCTGAACAAGCATAATTAATTTATTTCGGAATGGTATGTCCTAGCCCTAACATCACAAAATACTCTAAATTTATGCAGCAAGCACCGTAACACAGAAGTAAATCAATCCGAAACAAATTTAATTCCTATCCTATACGAATTATTACCATCTAAAGAACCTAAATTATCAGATCTATCGACAACAAAAGCAAAAAAGATCAAACAAAAGAAAACAAAGTCAACAAAAAGTCTCCTCGATATACGTCTTCAACTCTCCCACAGTCTCACACTCCATGAAGATAGAGCTCTTCACCTCAATTCCTAACTGGCTCGTAAACTTTTCCGCCAACACAAGGGACATGAGCGAGTCGACACCGAGGGTAGCAAAGGCCGCGTCATCGGTGAGCTGGGACTGCTCCAGCGCGGTTTCTTTAGCGATAATGTCTAGGGCGCTGGTGATTGTCGGATTTTGCGCTGCTGCCGGTGCCGCGGCCGGGGTTGGTTCTGCCGATTTGACAACAGGGACAGGGACAGGCGCCGGAGCAGATGGCTTAGGAGCGGCCGGTTTGGGTGCTTCAACAGAAGCCGGAGAAGGCACTTGCGCAGGAGCTGCAGGAGCAACCGGTTTAACTGGTACAGCCGGAGCAGCAGCATGCAACGGCTTAGCCACATCCGGCGGCGAGAAGAATGTAGGCAGTAAACTCCTCGGGAACCGCCGGAACGTAATCTTCTCAACTAGCCCAATGATTTCCCCATCCTGCAGCACATACACATCTCCGTTCCAGAACCCAGCCTGTCCCTCAATTGGCGTCATCTGCACATACGACTGATACTTTCCACCCTTCACCAAGGGCTTCGCAAACCGAAGCCCCGCCCATCCAGGTGTCACGTAGAAGTAATCGATCGTGTTGGACGCATCACTACCGTTCATGATGAGCCCAGCGAGATGTGCAACGGGGTCGGTGAAGTACGGCGGCACGGTCCATGTTCCCGTTCCCTGGGTTGTGAGGGTGACGTTCGCCACGGCCTCGTATTCGTGCATGATGACGGACTGGATGCCACGGTATTTGTCCGCATAGTCTACGAGGTTGTTAAAGAGACGGTAGGCCATGTTGCGCGGTAGCACGGCGGCGGTGCCCTCGGAGGCCATGCGTTCAAGGGAAGCGATGCGGCTCTTGACCAGATGGGACAGACGATGCCATTGCGAAAGCCAGATGGTGGCGTCGCCGTACTCAACGACTGCGGAGGCAAAGTGCTCGGCATTTGTGATGCCGTCATTTACGTTGTACCAATGGATGGTTGTGGTTGCTGGGGAGGTGGTGAGGTCGGCTGTGGCGCGGAGTTCGAAAAGCTGGTCGACCTTGGAGAACTTTTGTGCAACGAGACCTTGCAGGACAGTTAGGTTGGTGATATTGATGCCTGGGGCGGACATGTTGGTGATCTTCTTGTAGAGATGGTCGGCGATGGTGAAGGCAATGTCACCGTGGATAGACTAGATTTGTCAGATTAGATTCTAACATGAGTGAATAGGTAAACTCACCGATGTGGCAACACCGCAGTCATTCATCCGATGTCCATTGGCAGCCTCAAAAAGGTCGGGGTGCATGAGGTTCGACCGGGCCACAAAAGTTGCGGTCGAGCCGGTGACATCTTCTTGAAGGACCTGATGAATGGACGAGGTCGTCAAGGTCGACACCACTGACGACGGCACCGGTTGACTAATCTCCTTGCCCTTGGTGAGAGCCCATGTGCCGCGATACTGGATCCAGTATCTCTTTTCATTCCACGAGTACGACGGCAGATCTAGTAGCTGCAGCGATGTCTCAAACGGCCGATGCACTTCGTTCCACTGCAAAGTGAGGCCGTCACTATGCAATCCAGCCAAGCTATCCGCCAACGTGTTCCAGTTATTCTCGTTGCGCCGCAACGTCGGTGCCAATCGCTTGACCTCGGGGAGACAGTTGCGGATGAACGAGACGAGCACCGGGTGCGGCCCAGCTTCAACCCAGACAGTGTTGTGGTCTATGATGCCAATCTCCTGCGCGGCCTGCAGAGCGCCGACAAAGTTAACTGGCTCACGCGTTGCCCGTCGCATGTATTTGGCATGGATAGTCTTCGCATCGAACACGACATCGCTGAGCAGCGGCGAGATAATAGGCACCTGGGGCGCATGGAAGGTCACCGACGAAGCAATCTGCTCATACGAGTCCAGAGCAGGGTCCATCTGTGACGAGTGGAAGGCGTAGGGCACGTCGAGCTGGTGGCACTTGTATCCCTGTGCCTGGAGTTTCTCCCGCGCAGAGGTGATGTCGGTCTGAAGTCCGTCGATGACGGTGTCCTGGGGCGCGTTGATGCAGGCGACCTCGTAGGGATGATCTACCAGGCATTCCGCAATTTGCTCGACGCTGGCACGTACAGCCATCATACCATGGCTTCGCAGCTGGCAGTGCTTCTCCAGTTGCTGCGCGCGCTGGCCGACAAGGAAGATGGTGTCGCTGGCAGAGAGCACGCCGGCGGCGTGCAGGGCGGGGTACTCGCCCAGACTTGCGCCGACGACAACGCTGGGTGTAATACCAAGCGAGGCCCAGTACTTGGTCAAGGCGATCTCGAGACAGGTGATGGTGAGCTGGGTGACGATGGGAGCGGGTTCTTCCTGTGCCTCATCGCCTTCATTCTCAATTACCGGGAGAATCGAAGGAAAACCATGCTGCTGGCAGAGGCTGTCGAGGTGCACGAGGTGCTCCCGGAAAGACGGGACGCTGTGGTAGAGCTGGGCACCCATGCCGGGGTAGAATGCACCTTGACCGGTGAAGGCGAAGGCAACAGCAGGCGGGTTTGAAGGGACCGGGCGAACCTGCTCCTCGGAGCCGATGTGAGATCGCAATTGCTTCTTCACCTGGTCAATGGAAGAGGCCGAAAAGGCAATACGGTGGTTGTAGTGCATGCGACGAGCAGAGGTGGTGTATGCGAGGTCGCTCAGTGGGGTCTCGGGGTTTTCCTCGAGATACGCCAGGAGTGCCTCGAGGTTTCCTTTTAGCGACACCTTGCTCTTGGCAGAAACGGCCACGATGTGCTTCTCACGATCGTCATTATTTTCCTGGATCTCCTTGACCGGCGCCTCCTCGAGAAGCATGGTTGTGTTGCCCCCGGCAGCACTGAAATTGTTGACCACTGCATACCGTGTGTTGTACAAAGGGGTCCAAGGCGTCTGCTCAAGAGCGATATGAATGTTGCGCTTCTTGTCGAGGAACTTCTTCAACACCGGGCTCAGCTCCGTCTTGATACCCGTATGCGGAGGAATAGACCGCTTCCGATACATCAGCAGCACCTTGATCAAGGCCGCGATACCTGCCGCGGCCTCCCCGTGACCGATATTCGACTTGACGGCACCGATATGCAGCGGCTCGGTGCGTCGACGAGGGCCCATAGGCGCAAACACCTCCGTGACGGACTCCATCTCCGTCGCATCGCCAGCTTGCGTACCGGTACCGTGCAGTTCGACATAGCTGACATCAAGCGGATCAACGCCAGCACGGTCCATGACACGCTTGTAAAGACTCGCCTGAGCGCCAGCATGGGGGTGAGTAATCGACACGGCTTTGGCAGATTGATTCGTCGCTGCTGATAACACGGTGGCGAGGATGTTGTCGTTGTCTGCAATGGCATCCTCGTAACGCTTCATAACAACCGATCCGATACCGTCTGCACGGCAGTATCCATCAGCACTAGCATCCCATGTCTTACAATTACCGGTCTGCGTGAGGAAATGGCCATTACAGAGACCGGCAAAACCGTCCGAGTTTGTGAGGACGTTGACGCCCCCCGCGATAACCATATCGGCATCACCACTCCACAGCGTTGTGCAGGCGATCTGAACGGTAGCCAGACTGGACGAGCACGCGGTGTCGCAACTGAAACTGGGACCACCAAACTTGTAGAAGTAGTTAATCCGCCCGGGTGCGAAAGCCCTGTTCCCGCCGGGAATGTAGTAGGTCCCGATCTCCTGGCCCGCGTTGACTTCACGGTAATCATCACTTGCCTGGCCATAGAAGACACCAACGCGCTCGAGATTAGTCGACGGTGTGCGGTTAGGCACGAAACCAGCCTGCTCGAGGGCTTCGTGAGCGGTAACGAGGGCCAAACGGTGCATTGGGTCCGTCTGCTCCGCCTCACGAGGCGACATGTTGAAGAAGCCGGCATCAAAGAGAGCCGGATCATCAATAAAACACCCGAATGGTGTTTTACTGGCATTCGGGTTCTGTCCGGTAGGATCCCAGTGCGTGTCGACATCGAAGCGGTCCGCGGGGATGCGTCGATGGACGTCGAGCCCCTTCTCGAGCAGATCCCAGAAGCTCTGGTTGGATACAGCACCCCCAGGAAGGCGACAGCTCATGCCAACAATGGCAATCTTAGAGTCTTTAGAGTCGCGAGGAGCGCGCTCGGGTAGAGGAGTAGCGAGGCTTTGCACTAGAATATCCTCCGTGTTGATTCGGACCGGGTCCGCATGGGCCTGAATAGTCTCATTGAAGCCCTTGAGAGCATTAGGTGCACCCAAGGCCTTTACAGAGACTTCAGGCACGAATTGAAGTGCCACGCGGTCATGAAGGGTCGCTGTAACTGTATCCCAGCGAATAGTTCCCGTGAGCAGCTCGAATATAACATCTTCAAAGAGCTGGGCGGGCGTTTGCGCGGCGAAGGGTCGTCCATCCCTAGTCGAGAGCAGAGGCGTGTGAGGGGCGTAAGATGAGTTGGTTGGGAGCTGAGTGGCGCTCAAGATGGCTTCAGCATCAGCGTAGGTGTAAACGTGAGCTGAGTGGCAAAGGCCAGCAAAAACGGGTAAAGGAGCCCATTTGGCATAGCGTAGCAGCTCGGAGGAGCGCACCAGGGTCTTAAGGCGCGAGGGGGGGCCACTAATGGTGACGGAGCCGGGGCTGACGGCACTAACGAAGATTTGGCTCGGCTTTGGAAAGTTCTAGTGGTGTTAGTAGAAGAACAATCATGATATAGGTATGTTGCTAGGCACACTCACCAGAGACGCATTTATGGTCGCCAGTTCCTTCTGCACCTCATCTTCCGACAACTCCGAGAACACATATGCCCAGCTCTCTGCTGGTCCCTCGGCTCGACGAGCCTCGAGTCTCTGCGAAACTTGGTCGACCCGAAGACCCATCCGGAAAGCAATACGGATTGCCTCAGCACCGAGCTTCACAAGGTCCGGCAAGCGAGAGGCAAACGAGACAGCCGCAGCAGCCAGCAATCCGGACCCGAGAGCTACAAGGGTTCCATTAGGAGAGGTGAGAGGGTCATTCGTAGGGTTCTCATGGTAGCTAGTAGCCAGTTAGTAAGTGAAGCGTTCATGCTGGAAACGAGGACATACCTGATGTATGTGCCTAGCTGAATCAAACAGGTGAAGACGCCCTCGGTAGATCCCCCGAATGGCCTGGTACGCAGTCCAAACTGGTACGCAAAGTCGATAATACTTTCAAACGGGGCGATCAGGGAAAGAAGATTGGAAGGCAACTTCCGCAGTTCCTGGCGAAGCACGTCCGTAGCATCGTCCAAGAAAACCTTTAGAATTGGGTGTCGTCTGTCCTTACTCAAGGCTTGAAGACGGCGCAAGTGGGCTCCAATCTGCTCGTCAGATGGAAGCTCGTTGCTGAAGTAGACCAGTCTGTAGTGATGGTCGTTGACCACGTCTGCCGAGCTCGAGGGAGTATTCATTTTCGACGGTGAATGTTGAATATTCGAGGAATGAAAATGAATCAAAGATTAATGGAAGTATTGGTTTGCTTGGATTTGAGGTGGTATGGTTATGGTTATATATCCAACCTTGTAGGGTCAGCTATACTGGATGTCTGGCCGATTTTCGGTACTTCCGTTAAGCTGATAGGATTTGAAATAAGGCGGTGAAGAAGACAATACAAAAAAGGACTCAGCTGGAGCTTATGGAATGAAGTATTGGAGTCCAGCTGGACGATGGGTGATTATATACTGACTCAAGATTGGACTTGCATCGTTCCAATGCACTAGTTGGGATGACGGGATTTGATAGAAGCATAAGTACTGGCTCGCATCTTGCATTCATATATGGGATGCACAGTTTTCCAGCGGCATGAGCCCTAACAGAAATAGATACGATATTCTTCGATAATCATATGTAGAATACAGTAGGTTGGATGCAGAAAAACAAATTATGTATAGAGATGATATCATCAAACTCGATTACCAACAATAAACCACCGCTTTACTCCTCCCTGTAGCTCAAAAGCAACTTTACGATCACCCGCCAGCTTCAAAAGTACCTCCTGCATGAACGGTTCCAATGCCTTCTTGCTGACTTCCTCAGGGACGGTTCCATGCACCGATCGCACCACTTCCTGCACCGTAATACTGCCTCGTCCGGTATTCTTCTGTCGGCTTTCCTGCAAGGCAGAGATTACCTTCCGCTCTCGTCTTAATCTCTGATCCCTATACTCTGCCATCTTCGATGGCATATCGGTGATCACAACGCCGTGTGCTGGATACCCTATCCGGCACCTTTGATTGTACATAATACCGAGACTGTTCGTATATACCCCGAGATCCTCCACAACTGTAAAGCCATGACCAAGCACATTATCGCCGGTAAATATCGCCTGTTCTTCTTCCAATACAAAGCACATGTGGTCGACGGCATGACCTGGTGTGTGCAACGCACGTACTGTGGCTCCTTCTACTTGGAAGATTTGTCCATCAACAATGTCCTGCTGGCCACGGTCTGGCTGGTTCTTGTAAATAGCGGACGATAGATGTGGAAAATGAATCAGAAGATCAGGCACGCCACCAGTATGATCGCCATGCCAGTGGGTGATCAATGAAGCCACAATCTTCAAGTCATTCTCGGACACGACCCTGGCAATACTATCGATCCATGCCGGCAGGCCTTGACCGGTATCAATGAGGATCTTTTCGTGACCACTGCCCACTAGGTACGTGTTGGTACCTTGCAGTTGGAACTGTGCATAGCCATCAGTAACCAAGTCATTGACCCAACTGTGTGTAGAAGCAGACTTACCCCACCAGGATTACCTGCGAGTACGCGTATAACTCGTGGAGTGATGCGCTCGATAGCCGGTATTGGAGGCAATCGTGAACCTTGGCTTTCCAGATACTCCCCCCAAAAGCACTCATCGAAGGTGTCGTTGATCTTCTGAGACATAATCGACAATAGCGTGTTAACAAGAAATTCTGTGTTGGAAAGATTGAAGGTGATGATAGTCTCTTATTTCATTGCTGATATCTCACTTCGTATTCGGCTCTAGTCTCGTGTCCGTGCTAAGCACGAAGTTGACATTTTTTTCTTATTCTTACTTGGCTTACTGTCTTGTCAGCCAGCCACGAAAGTCCATTGTACCTTTTTTTTTTTTTCTGCCGCAGATCTCTTACGGCTATCTAGAGCAAATTGTATCGTTTGTGTTAAGCAGACTTCATGAACTAATTGCGCATGATAGTTGTTATATGAACGCGAGACCGATAGAGGAAATAATCGAGACCCCAAGCTGCTTCATCTAATTCAAGCTCATCGAGCGTATGATATGCCTGCGTACGCGATCCTCGGGGCTACCGGTAACACCGGTCAAGCCATTCTTTCTACCCTCCTCCAGAGCCCCGACATTACTATCCACATCCTTGTCCGCTCACGCAAGAAGCTGTTGAACCAAAATCCATTGGTTATGGATAATCCCAACGTGAAAATCTATGAGGGTGATATCTTAGATATTCCGCAGGTTGCATCGTGCATTGCCTATCCCTGCAGTGCAGTGTTCTCATGCGTCGCCACGAATGAAAATGTTCCCGGCTGCTCGATTGGGCTTGACACCGCGCATGCAGTCGTAGCAGCGCTTTTCAGACTGCGTCTTTCAGATCCAACTGTTAAGCTCCCGCGTATCATTGTCATGAGCTCTGCAATCATCAACGACAAATTATCCCGCGAGACGCCTAGAGTAGTGCGAAAACTGCTTTACACTTCCTTTAGCCACGTATATGCGGATCTCGAAAAAGCAGAAAAGTATTATCGGCTTCACCGGGCTTGGCTGGCGGTGACATTCATCCAGCCCGGTGGACTTGTCAACGATGCACCCCGCGGCCACACGCTGTCGACAGAGCGGGAGCACACTTTTTTAAGCTATGCGGATCTGGCTGCAGGATTTATCGATGCCGCGAACTCAGATGATAAATATGATTGGAAATGCGTAAGTGTGTTGCCTGCGGGCAAAGCCCGGTTTAACTGGACATCACCAATAACGATGATGCGTGGACTTATTTGGGCTACGATGCCGTGGTTATATTGGGTTCTCCATTGGGTAAAGTTGGTATAATTGGAATAGTAACGAGATGTATACAAGGGAAAATGAAGATTGATTCTATTTGTTGAAATGAATACCAAGAACGATCATATATATGACCTTAGTCAAGTGGCTCCTTCGTTTCCGCTACTCCCTAGACAATCGCTCCACTCGTGCCCGGTAGTTCAACCGTACAAACTGCCCGACTGTAATCTTGCAGTCTTTCTCTGGCTGGTCCAGGGTAATCTGCTCAGAATCGTTAGTATAGGCACGCATCACAAGCATTGATGAGAATTGAGAAAATACCTTGAAGTTATGCAACAACGACGCACCCAGCTTATACACCTCCATCAAGCTGATATGCCGTCCCAAGCAAGTATGTGAACCGCTACCAAAATGCAGCATTCCCTTCCACATCTCGCGCGCTTGCACATTACTAGCCTCGAGCCATCGCTCAGGACGATACGCATCTGCATCCTCTCCAAATGTAGCCTTGTCACGATGCACGGCGTGTGGATTGCAGCCAACAATTACATTACCGGGAACTTTGTGACCGGCAATCTCCACTCCCTGCGGAGGAGTAACACGCTCCATCACAAAGCCGCTGGGGGGGTGGATTCGGAAAGACTCTTTCACGCAGGCGTCAAAGTATGGCATACTTTGAGCCTTTGTGTATGAGACATGACTTGTATTGGCGTCGACATGGGACGCCAGCTCGTTACAGACACGGCGGTAGATATTGGGATGGCGTGTGACATGGTAAAGAAACGCACTCAAGGCAACCCCACTGCTTGCATTATTCAGTATGTAGGAAAAAGGAAAGAAAAAGCGAGTGGCATTTGAAGGTACTCACGTCGATTCCGACCCAGCAAACCCCAGCATCACGCCCAGTTCTAGTACCATGTCATTAGTTACGACATCCGGCTTAGCCCTATGCAATGCAAAATAGCTGTCAAGGATATCCCGATTAGTATTCTTGCGCTCGGGGTTCTCCCGCATCTCCGCCAGTCGTCCAGCCTGCGAGATTATTGCGAACGGAATCAACGGCGTGGTCATTTCGATGAGACCCATTCGGCCCAGCCACAGCATAAGTGGGTTCTTGATAGTTGCTTTATCCAGCAACGGGTAATTACCAACCTGGAAGGGATGTTAGCAGCGTTCTCTCATTAGTCCCAAGTGGATATTACATATGATGTGTAGTCGAGAATCATCCGCGTAGACTTAATTATTCCGTTAATATCCGAGTTCTGTTCAATGAATCCATACCGCTTTCCATAGGCGAGCATTCCGATAGTGTCGAATGCATAGTATTGAAACAAGCATGGGAGGTCAATCCATCCCTGTTTTCCGGCCTTCCCGGAGATCTCGTCAAGTTTGTTGAAAAACAGCCCGATAGTCTCATCAAGATACGACTCGTAACGGAGCACAGAGCTCATAGTGAAAGCCGAGTTAACCGCTCGTCGATGACCAGCATGGGAATCCTGGTCTCTATTTGAAAAAAGGGTTTGGCTAATGACTCCGGCATGAACGGGAGATATGACACTGTAAAATTCCGACTTAACCCCTTATGAGCGTATGCTTTCATGCAGATAGATGTAGGTTTCATATTCATACCTTCTTTAATTTGAATTTGGGGCCGTAGATATCCTGTATGGCTTCCGGGGTGGAAAACGATAACATTCGCGGTCCCAGACGCACCACTGGGCCATATCTTCTGTGCAAAGCATTCAAGGGAATACCATGTCTGTTGTACAACGAGTATCCAAACCGCCAGATATTTGAAAGGGATGCAAGAACGGGACCTGGGAATTGATTCAGTTGGCTCTGGTACCGCTGATGGAGTACCCAGACCACTAAACCCACAAAAAATACTGCCAACCATTTAGTAAAAGCAGGTAGCGCCATAAAAAATGATGAATACATGATGTCGATCTTTCCACAGGCTTGCAGAATAGGTGGTGATCCAAATCCCAACAATTATAGGATGATGCAAGTTTATATCTATCTATTTACTTTTACGGTGCACGGCTGAGAATTCCATATTGAATCACCGGGTCCGTTCTCAGCACGAAGCTGCTGAGTCTGAATGGGGTACATGTGGAATAAAATCAGTATAACTCCTGATCAGTTCTATTTTCTCGCAATATATTCCGAAGAAGCGTTATTTATAGAGATTTAAAAAAAAACTTAACTCTGCTAGATGTAGATTTTCATATAAAGACAACAGCCAATATACCGTGGCATTTGAAGAAACGAAAGAGTATTCTTGATTTGCTTTTTGTCGCCTCTTTTGCAATGGCTCATACAATCATCGTATCATCCGTGACTATCCTGCTGCTCAGCATTGTAGTAAGTGCCCAGCCTCTTACTTCGGTATCGGTTCGTATTGCCAACGATGCTAACTTGGTCAGCAAGCAATATGGAATGCTCTGACAGGACCACTCAGCTCGCTTCCTGGGCCCTTGAGTTCTAAATTTACGACTCTGATCTTGAAATACTATACTTTGACTGGACAGAGAATGCAATATCTCGACTCACTGAGTAAGAAATATGGTCTGTTATCCTCACATCATGTGGCTTTTGTGTCATCAGGCAATGTCTGATCAAAGTCCAGGCCCTCTTGTTCGTGTCAGCCCCAATGAGGTTGTCCTTTCCGACTTGCAAACCACCAAAGAAATTCACCGTATTGGCACCAGCTTTCGCAAGTCCGACTGGTACAGTAAGCTTACCACAACACTTGAGCACAACATCTTCTCTCTGGTTGATCCTAAGGCACATCAAGAGCGGCGTCGACTACTCTCGCACCCTCTGTCGGAGGGTTCACTGCGAGAGCTAGAGCCAGTGGTCTTGGAAAATGTTGAGCTGGCTATCCACAGGATCCAGGAGCATATGGATACGGACGGCAGCGCCGATTTGTTGAAATGGTTTTTCTTCATGGCTACCGATATCATTGGTCAATTGAGCTTTGGTGAGTCTTTTCGCATGTTAGAATATGGTAAAGTAAGTGTCTCGAATAACTCGAGGAAATGAATATCCTCTTGACATCCGTCAGTAGGAAACCCAATATTCCATTGATCTCAAAAATGTCACGTTTTACAATGCGCTACTCGTCGAGATCCCCCTAATCATGAAAGTGGTGTCTGCGATCCCTTCCAGCTTTATCAGGAACATCACGTCTGCTGCAGCCCGGCGCACTGCTTACGCCGAAAATCTTCTGAACCGTTACAGCCAATATCTAAAGTCAAACCCCGACTGCGGTCAGCCAATGTTGCTTTCGCGAGAGCTTAAAGCATATGACGCCGGCCAAATCTCACACGACGTAATTGAGTCCGATGCAGAAGCTTACATTCTGGGTGGTAGCGATACGACAGCCATCACGCTCACATATCTTGTTTGGGTGGTATCACAGCACCGCGCCGTGCAGGAACGGTTGATCAGGGAAGTGAAAAGCCTGCCTGATGGATTCAGAGCGGACGATCTTAAGAAGCTGTCTTACATGGGACAGGTTATCGAGGAGTCACTACGTCTCTATGGCGCTGCCCCTGGTGACTTACCTCGCGCTGTACCTGCGGGTGGCAAGAGGCTATGTGGACATTACATTCCCGGTGGACTTACGGTCACAACGCAGGCATATACGATGCATCGCGATCCACGAATCTTTCCGGATCCTGAAAAGTTGTCACCATGTATACCTTTGTGTTCGAGTTGCAAAGCTAACCAGGTGTTACTAGGTTCGACCCTTCCAGATGGGAGAACCCGACTCAAAACATGAAGGATGCGTTTATGCCCTTTGGTGCCGGTGGTCGAAGTAAGTCCCAGTTTAGAAATAGCTTTATATCGAAAGCGCTAACTAACCGATTAGTTTGTCTCGGTCTTCATCTGGCCCGCTTAGAGCTCCGCATGACGATTGCACACTTTTACCGCGCCTTTCCCACAGGTGTCAGATTAGCAGACGGCATGACAGATGGTGACATGGAGATGGAAAACTATTTCTTGATTCAGCCTAAGGCAAGGCGTTGTATGGTGGCTCGTGTGTAGTGAAAAGGAAGGGGACAGATCCGTGCTTGACACGGACCCACGGAATCTAGCCCTAAATACTTCTAATTAATTGGCTGATTGGATATTAGTCATCCGTTTGTATCCTTATACTACATCTAAATACAAAATGGTTTAGAGGAGGAATAATTACCTCTGTCGGTAAAATGACTCATTTGTGAATTGTAATAGTGGCCAGTGGTTGATGCATGGCGAAAAGAATGGGTCTTTTGACTTTATTGCCAAAATAAAAAGGCACCTCTATACGGAATAAACTAGTCCAATCCCTGAAGCTCCTGCTACTAGTCCACGATTTCTAGAATGCAAGCCATCTACATGGTACTACATTCCTATGCATGATACACGAGCCAAGCGGATCTAGAGATACAATTTCTTAGCCTGTTTGGTTGTGTAATGAATAGACATAGTATACTGCCGTGTAGATGACATGGTCTTTTCTGACGGCATGGGCTTTAACAGCTATATATAAATATTAGAATAGAAGAATAGTCCCTTGTAGTACTGAATACATCACCTTCATCATATTATTACTTAGATTCCACCTACCTACCGTCGACAGTCACCAAAATGACACTATCCATGACCAAAACCATCCTCATTACCGGGGTCAACGGATACCTCGCGTCCAATATAGCCACAGCCGTTTTGAACGCTGGATATCGCCTGCGCGGCACCTGTCGTTCCAAAGAGCGTGCTTCGCGTCTGCTTAATGGGCCATGGAAGCCCTACACAGATCGAATCGAGATCGCCGAAGTGCCGGATCTCTGTGAAGTATCTGGTTTTAATGAAGCTGTCAAAGGTGTGTTGTGCTTAGCCCTCCTTTTTTTTATCCTTCTACTCACTGGTAACACAGGTGTCTCTGCGATTATTCACACGGCTGCGCCTGTTATTGGCCCCTCGACTACCCATGCGTCGCAACTCATCACCCCAACAGTCAAGGGCACGGAGAACGTGTTGAACTCAGCTTTGGCTTATGCAGGCCCCCAACTTGAGAGCTTTGTTTTCACCTCATCTGCGGCGGCAGTTATCACGCCTGGTGCGCAGCCTCCGTATACTTACGACGACAACAGCTGGAACACAATTCATCCCTTGCTTTTAGAAGACGGGACAAGAATGATGTCCGTTTACGAGGCATACCCTTGTGCAAAGATTGCGGCGGAGAAGCTCGTTTGGGCTTTCAGGGACACCAAGAAGGTAATATCTCCTGTCTTTATATTGAATTATATTGGCCAAGTTCTCACGTTGACATGTAACAGCCTCCATTCGCCATAAGCGCCATCTGCGGCTCCATCGCCACCGGTCCACCCATTATTCTCCCCGAGACCGCAGACAAACTCCCTCTAACCCTGGCCCCCGTATACAACGGCCTCATTGGCAAAGACGTACCCGGGCCCCAAGACACTATCGCCAGGATTGCCGGGTCAACTCCCTACGTTGACGTACGCAATCTGGCGACCATCTACCTCTGGTGTGCGGAGAACACTTCCCAGTTGGATGGTGAGCGCTATCTCGTTGTTGCGGGACATGGTCCCAAGCAGGCTATTTTGGACATTTTGAGTGAGGAATACCCCGAGCGGCGGGGTGTGATTCTCAAGGGCAACCCAAACCAGCACTATAACAAGAACTGGAAGTTCGACGAGGGTGGTGTGGTATTTGATTCGACGAAGGTGAAGACTGCGGTTGGGTTGGATTGGATCCCGTATGACCAGAGTATTATTGATACGGCCAGGTCTTTGGAGCCGTTGTTGGAGACGGAGAAGGAGGGCTTATTGATTTAAGAGTAGAATTACTGTGAATAGCACATCTGGAATTGTTGGTATGCATTAGCGATTCATGCGTTTAGAGCTTATGGGTACTTATGGGTAGATCGCATCTATAAAGAACATATTGCATATGTTTTCTGGATTATAGTCAATTCACAATGTCTGTAAATCTATCGAATCATTGAAATCTCAGCAGCCGCAAATGTGGAGTACTTCAGACTACAAGCACAATAGAGAACGATCATTATACCATGATTGGGGTATAAATACCTCCTCATTCTCCAAGTGCATACAAGCTCCACGTCCCCTATAACAGAAACATGATCACTGAAATGCTAAACTTACCCACCCTGACCCTACTTTCTGACGCTCTCTCATCTCTTGTTCCTCCGGATGAAGAGCGAAAGCCCTGTCCACCATGGTTCGAACCAGTTTTTATGCTCAGCTGCGTTGCTGTGTTTCTCCAAACTAGCCGATTGGTTCGCGTATTTTGGTATTTGGGCGTTGTGCTGCCTCTGGCTACGCAAATGTTGCAGTATACCAAGGGCAATCGAATCGAAAACTATATCGCCGGTCTTACCATCCCGGGTACGGTCGTCCGTGTGCTCGACCTTGCACTCTGTCATGAGCCGCAGCGGGAGTTCTGGAAGATCCGCGGAAGTGCATTGAAGGAAGAAAATGAGAACAAAGGCTGGCCTCAGGGTATCTTTTCCAAAGTACGATGGGCGTTTGAATTGCTTGTTTCCTCGCGTGCCATTGGGTGGAATATCCAGGTCAAAAATGTTTCGACGGATTCTAGTCAAGGCTATGGGAAATTGTATGTCAAGATACTTCTTTCAAGTCATGATTCAACTGTAGCTCACCGTGAGAAACAGACATTTCCTTCGGAAACGCCTAACCGACTCCATCATTGCCTTCCTGATCATCGACGGCACCACCTACTTTCGGCGCACAGTCGCAGCGCCCATGATCCAATCCCAAACCTTCTGGGGCATCCCCCTACAGTACCAGATACTCATCAGCTGGTTGAGCGGTTATCAGGTATACAACCTGCTTACCATGCAGTATAACCTAGCAGCAATCGGAACGATAGTCCTCGGAATCTGCGAGCCAGAAGACTGGCCACCACTTTTCGGAAGCTTCCTCCCCAGTAACCTTTGGTCCGTTCGGCGTCTCTGGGGTAGTGCCTGGCACCAGATGATGCGGAGAGCGTGTAACTTCTGGGGTGGACTTGCCTGCGATATGACGCTTGCAAAAAGAGGGACCTTACGGCGCCGATACACTGATCTTTACGCGGCATTTGGCTTCTCAGCTTTGATCCATAGTATCGGAAGTCTTTGTGTCCGTAGTGAGGGACATGCGTTCTATCAGGGTGTGTTCTATATTATGCAACCGTTTATGATCACATTCGAGGATTTTGTGGTTTATCTGGGAAAGTCGGTGGGGTTGCGGCAGAATCGTAAGTTTCTTAACTCGATATCTCTTTATGAGAAATGCAGATGCTAATTGATTCAACAAACAGGCTTTACTGAATACTTTGGGTTTACCTTCGTTGGTATTTGGATCTCCTTTTGCTTTCGTTACATGGCTGCAGCAGAGAGCGCTTGTGGTTGGAACCTGGAAAGCCCGTTGCCTTTTAGTATTGTTGCTCGGTTGCATCAATACTATTTGGCGCTATGAGATACAGAAACCATAGTGGGAAAGTGGGTCAGAAAGTTGAATGTTTTTGATTGTGAAGAGAAGAAAATGTCAGTCATTTAGTCACGTGACCTTCTTAGGGCAAGGGGCCATTCTGCCTGTAATGTAGCACGCTTATTGGTCATAAGCCTAGGCAGCGACAGACCGCCCGCCGTTTTGGGCCATTGCTTACAATTGTATCTGTACTCTGAAAACAAAATATCAAAGAAACTTAATTCTTTTAATATCGTCTATTTTCGTATATATCTTATCTGTTATTTTTCTCTTCTAGCTGCTCTCTCAGTATGATCACCACAGTGCCTATAGTGCACGTCGATGAAGTGGAAGAACCTGAGTTATCCGACATCCAGATACCCAAAGAAGAGGAACCCGACGCACATGGAACTGAAGCAGGACACAGGTTGCGGCGTCGTAATGTCATAGACCTTCAAGAGAGAGTGGGCAGCACAGCCAGACTCCAGTGCGACGAAGAGACTCAATGGAATTCGTATCTGCACTCACCCATTGGTTTTGAACGAGAATAAGGAACCGACCTTTGAGCCTTGCTTTTTTATTTTTTTTTATGCCTTACCAGGTCAAGCTTAATGGAGAGCTTTATAATAAGCAGCTTGATGAACGAGTTTGGAAATGGTGCCCTTATGATAGCAAAGGCAAAGCTTTGCATTGGGCGTCTGAATCGCATAGGTACTGTCACAACCTGGCTTCTCTCGTATCGTAACCTAGGGTTCTAGTTAGCTAAGTCTCAGTTGTAGGGCACTCACCTGAGTGTCCTTCGTCGTGCCGTATATCGATAGTGACCCCTAGGGTCTGTCGTAGTGTGTTGCTTGGTATATCGCCCCAGCCAGGCTCCGTAAACAAATAAGGTCGATAAGGTAACGAAGTAGAGAAACAAGGCCAACTGAGTACGTATACTCAGTTGTTGGTTTTAGTGCTGACGAGTCTGAACTAGAAAGGTAACCAATGCTTGATTAACTAGAATAATCGCGAAGAACAGAACTAGGTACATAAATGAGTGTCCTTATATATCCTTCGCTTCCTACCATTTCGTATACTATCTGTGGTCGACAAATGGTAGGAGATCACGTGATACTAGGTTGGAATATCAACTTGAATCCCTGTTCTTTCTGCATCCTCATCATTGTCTGTTATCCAATGATTCTGCCTCGACTCCCCGCATAGTCACGTGAGGCTGATGTGACTAGGTCTGTAACAGGTACCTCAATAATTATATCTGGGCATGCTATATGAAATTTAAGAGGCACTGTGGACCAGAACTGGCTCTTGTCAAAACGTTCCAGTATGCAATCTTCTCTGGGTGCTTTCATAAAATCCGCATTGCTAATACATGTGGCGAATTAGTCCCAATGAACTCATAACGAAGAAAGAAGCCTTTGCATGAATACAATGGTCCTAGCACCGTGAAATGATTCCCAGTTGCTTTTGCCTTTCTTGGTGAAGACAATCCAGCGCACTCCCCGCATTTTATGATCAGGATGCTATCCGACACCGAGGGTGAAAATAACAAAATAACTCGTGGGAAGCTGCTTTGCATTCTTCGCTATCCATTCCACCAACATTTGTCAAGAACGTGATAGCTCCGGCGTGTCTCTATCTGTCATTTAATTGTTGTGAGATGGTACTAACTTACGAAACTAAATATTGATCTTTTTTTTTTTTTTCATGAGGCACCGCCATGCTCAAGTACTCCAGGCCTATTATGATGGTGCTAAGTTGAAGATCCACAAATCCGAGTTTTTTCTCGATTTGACCGGCGAGAAGAATACGGATGGGTTGCTATTTCTCACTCGGTTCTCGGCTTCATCTGCGTTTGGAAACACGACATCAGAGATAAAACCAGCAGCAAATTGAGAAAGCCCAAAACTATCAGAGCCTGCTTGCTGCAAGGCTAGTCAATCCTTACATTTATCATGATACCCCAACGCCCGTTGTCTTTTAGTATTGTTGCTCAGCTGTATAAGCATTTTCTGCTTTGGTTTCTTTGCATGACCGATGGATATGGTCTGTAAGTTGGAATCAAGAAAATGTGAATGCTTTCGTTGCAACAGGAATAATTTTGTAAGCTATAAGCACATGCGTACATATTCTGCCATCATTCTTCTGCTCCTTCGGCGTTGCGCATAAAGAAGCATTGGTCCATTGGCCGGAGCTTCAGGCGTGGTAATTGTTTACGATACCACCGTGTTCTGCGCTATATATAAGCCCTGTCAATTCCCACAAAAAATTCGCTGTCTTATTCCCACTCAACGCCGTCCGGTCTCTTGCTCTTTTAATCGCTCGTTTCATTGCTCTCTTGACGTATCATGACTCCTTCAGCGCTTACGATGCGCATCAATGAAGACATTGATCCTGACGCGCCGGAGCCTGAAGCACAAGAGCCTGGAGCAAAAGGACCTGCGGCGCAGGAGTTGTAGTACACCAGCCCAAAGCAGCAGCAGAAATCTAGCACCCAGGAACCTGAAGCGCATGAATTGGAAGCACAGGAATCCAACGAGAATCCCGAGGCGCATAATCCTGGAGTACGAAGGCCCGAACCACAGGAACGCATGCAACACCGCCGTAAAGTCCGCAAACCTTAGCGTAAACTGAGCCGCTTACCGCATCTTGAATACACAGGAGGGCATCTTAACAGGGCACATGTCCCAAACTCACCCAATGGTCTTGGTATGAACGGAGAGCCTACCTTTGAGCCATGCTTCTTTATGCCATACAAGGGTGAACTCAAGGCGGAGCCGTGTGGTGAGCAGGTTGAGGCACCACGGTGGAAGTGGTAGCATTATAAAAACGGCTGCATGATGGGGTCGGAAGATTGGATTCTAGAGACATGGCGATATTTCTGCGATTATAACTCGGCCCAGTTCAGTGAACTCGGGTTGGAACAGCCGCGTACATCGTACATTGGCTGTCACGTGTGTCGGTATGTAATCTTGTCCAGTTATTTATGTGCAGTTCGGATTTCTGAGGTGCTAGTAAGCATTCCCGACTAGTCCCGAGTTTTCCTTCGACATACACCTCCTCCTTCATGAGAAAGATGGCACGTCTAGTGTGGTATGGCATGCGATCCGGGCTTCTTTTCTCAATAGAGCCCTTCCAATAATGTCCGATACGGACGGCGACAATACCACAATAACTCGTGGCGAATTGCTTTGCACTCTTCGAGTTATGGAAAAATCACTGGTTCCTGGCTCCATTCCAAGTCCAGTACTCTGCTCTGTAGATATATATATAGCCAACACCTGCCCCGTACCCGCCATCCAACCCGCAGAGATCGATGTTCTATAGCGAGATAGCGAATTTGTCAGAATGCAATCAAAAGAGTTCTCGTTGCGTGGGAAAGGCGACCACGCATCTAGCTGGGGGATGTAGGGCTACAGCGGTTGCCTGCTTCTTCCTGTCAGGAACCGGTGCCTAGCCAAGTAGAGGTACGAGCCACCACAGCGTTGTATGCCAAAATAGCCTGTGGCAGGACAGTCCAGTGATCTAAGGCTTCGCGTGGAATATCCCATGCTGGGAGTAGCCGCATCAACGTTGTACGGCGGACACCATGGTTGATCCCGCGGGCTGAAGCGGTTCGAACCCCCCCCCCTCCCAGAGTGCTTGACTCATGAAGATAACACTCTGATTGCTGTTTGTGTTCTCGTACAAGTACGGTGTGATATGTCAGATGCAATGGCATACATCAGATAATTGCAGCAGCAACGTCAAAGCAAGCAATGAACGCACAGCCCAGCAACAAGGGATGGAATGATCCGTCCATCATAATTGAGCCCTTGCATACCTTTGTTTACTCGGCCTGTACAGAGTACTCTACAGGTCTACTTTTTCGGATCAAGCTAGTCCCGAATAGCAACCCCTGCTTTTTAGAGGCAGTTCCGAGAGGCGCTGATTGGTTGGCCTTGATTAGCCACTTCAAACGGCGTCGTTGGGAACAGCCAAGTGGAGAGAGGAGATGGCCGGTTATTGGCCCGCACACTGGGCGGGTTCCATTCCTGCATTAGTGGCTTGGCGGTGGGGTGGAATATTCCACAGCAACCACAGAGTATCTCTACTCGCACTATGTACACCTACACGAGTGCTCAGCTTAGGTGTAGATACACGGGGGTGTACAAACACTTGACTACTTGTGTGTACCAGTAACAAGTGCTTGTGCAAATGACGATACTTGCACAAATGCACAAAGACGATCAACACAAGTAGCATGCATATGGAATAGACTGCAGATACCCGATTCGCTGCAACTCCCCCCCACCATGATGGCCAATGACACGTCAAGTAATTCTCGTCATCGACACATGGCTGGCCCACGGACTTTTGCCCCTTTCACCGCCTGTACTAGTACGATGGATAGGTACTTTGCCTGGGAAACACACATGCGGTGTAGTTGTTTATGCGCTGTTGTAGTTGTTGTTACTGCTGCTGTTGTACACCGTAATGTATTGCTGTACAGAGTACAGACTACTCTGCCGTGCTTGCACTCTGTACAGGTACTCTGTGTGCCTGAATGCCTGATGTCTGAGTGCCTCTAGCATACCGGACCGAATTGGCCAATCAAAATCAGCGTATAACCTGGTCGGATTATTTGCGGCTCCTGGCAGTAAAAAAAAAAAAAAAAAACAGTATCGGGTGGCCGTCCAGCCGGTCGGGATCTTTTCTCTTCTCGTCGTTCTTCTGTTTTCATCGCCATCTCATTATTCCATCTCTCCCGTTACTCTCTTCCATATTCCCATCTTCTCCCTTTCCATATCCCCTCCTGTATTATCCTAATTTTCTTCTCTTTCTATATTATTAGTATTGTATTGGTTTATTACTGTGCTGTTATCTGCTATCCTGTTATTCTGTTATTACTGTTGTATTGCTTTTGTCGTTTAATTACTTCTATTCCTACTACCCTATTGCTGTATTACCATGCCTTATAATACTCGTCGCAAGTCTCTCTCTCTTCCCTCGCTGGGCATTCAACTTCCCAGTTCATCGCGTCGGTCTCCTTCGATCTCGTCGACCAAGATTCCCTCGACTGAAGATCACCAGCAACTGCCTCCATCCAAAAAAGTCAAGAGGTCGCACGACTCCCTCTCACTCTCGCCCGAGCCTTCGTCGTCGTCCCAACCAAACCCCGCTGTGCGCGCCGCCACCTGGGAGCACACGCCACCTCCCTCGCCCATGGACGATGGCCTTGCACCGCGGATCGACACCGAGGGCATCAACGACGATATCGTGGTCGGCGTCATTCACCAACTCGAGAAGACCGCCAACCGCCCGCATCTCGTCAAGGAACTCGCCGCTATTCTCTACACTCTCAACGATAATGTCGCAAAGTGAGTTCTCTCTTATCCTACTCTTATGCTATCGGTGGATACTGACGGTTTTAGTTCCGCCAACCCCGCTGCTCTCCTCTCGTCGCGACTGAGCGCCTACATGAAGCGTTCCTGGTCCGCCCTGGCGCCTTGTCCTATCGCCAAGGAGCTTATTCCTGTTCATCCTCGGAAGGTCTACTACTATCTTACAACCATGCAGCGCCAGCCGTTGCCTGAGAACTCGGACGATATCATGATTCCGTCGGGTATGGTTGGGAAACAGATGACCCCCAGTGTCACTAGTGTGGACCAGGATGATGAGGACATCTTTGTGCGCCAACGGTCGCCTAGCCCAGAGGTCGACCTCTCCTCTCCCGACTTCGATGATGAACACATCAATTTGCACGGTCGTCCGGATGGTGCCGCCAGATCCGGCTCCGACTTCCACGCCCATATGCGTCTGATGCACTCTCACCGTGCCGCCTCGCCTCCGCTCGAGGGTGACGAGAAGGAGTTCACGCAAACTGCCAGTGCCGTTCGCGAGCGGGCCTCGGAGCAAAAGGCAAGCCAGGGACAGACCGGTGCGGCGCGTTCCGGTATTTCGGAAGGTCTCAGCCAGATGGACGGCATGAACGTTTCTACCTCCAACCCGCATCTCGATGACTCGCCATCCTCGTCGTTTAGCGGCGATCGAGTGTCTGATGATTTCGAGTATGGCGACTATTTCTCGCATTCGGGCGCCCTGGACCAGCAGTCCCCGGCACCCAAGCAACAGAAGGGCCAGGACGATGATGCCGCTTGTGCTTTCCTTGGTACCTCGCCCTCTCCATCCCTTACCTCGGTTGCATCCTCGCTTTCCTCGAGTGCACCTTCGGATGCCGGCTTGGACACCGAGGACTGTCCCCAGATCGCGCTCCCCGAAGTTGCGCATGTGTCGCCTCTCAAACGGTCGATTGACATGCTCAACAGCGGTCTTCCTGATGTTGATATCAGGATGTCCGATCTGGCCGAGTCCGAGGACAAGGTGGCTATCAAGGCTAGACCCGCGTCGATTATGGATGTTGATACGGCCTTTGATTCGTGGAGAGAATTGCAGAGCCCTGAAACCGTTGAAGTTGATGAGCTTGATGAGATGTTTGGAGAGATCTAAGCATTGAATTCCTCTTTTTTTTTTTTCTTTTTTTCTTGTTTGTTTTATCTTCTTTCAACTCACATCTCCGCTCACCACTAGAGCTATTCGGCCCTTGTGGTTCTACTACTCATTCTCCGCTTATACCAATGATTCTCTTGTTTACCTGTTGTACATGTCTATATGTCTCTTCTCCATGGCCGGCTGGTTTAGTTGGCAAGATCCTCGATCTGTACATATACTCTTCTGTTTTTATTCTGGTGTCTGCGCCTGTTTGTGCCTGTTTGGTGGTTTTTTCTATTTTTATTTCATTCTCCATTCCGGCAATGTGGAGGAACAAGTGATACCAAAAGACTGCGAAAAGAAGGAAAAGACTTTGGAGGAAAAAGAGATAGATTCCAGGGCGGTCGCCCTATGCCATATTATGTTAATGTATCTGACTGATGAACCACTTTCTTTTCTTGTAAACTGGATGTTCCTTGGACTCCCCTGTTGCCACCACTCACATGACCCGTGGTTCCCGTATGGGGTTGGAAGCTTACTCAACATCTCCGGTTCTCCATCAAACTTCTTCTCTGCCTTTGCCTCTCCTTTTTGCGATTGTGTCTTCATTCTTCACATTCAACTTGCTTATATCAGGTAGTAGCTCTACTAGTCGAGAATCTTCCTATCTATTTTCATTGCAATTCATTCTTCTGCCGAATATTTATCCGAACGATGCGATCCTCGGCGTTTTCTTGATAAAGCACGACAGCCAACAGGCAACACTCGCCATTCTCTCTCTCTCTCTCTCTCTCTCTCTATCACTCTTAAGTAGTCACTCTTTTCTATCAATATATCAATTAGGTCAAATGGAACCCCCCACAGCCTCCTTTCAAGGCAAAGAAAGGGACGCCTTTGTCCCATCGCGCAACCAAATGCCCCTCCAACAAGCAGACCTCGACACCACCATCCTCCCCACCTCCAACGTCCCCGCTCTCCCAGGAACCGCAGCCTCCTCGATTACTTCGCGTCGAACAAATACACCCCACAGACCGCAGATCACCTCCACGCATTCCGGCACCAAACAACTCTACAGCAATGGCAAGGTTCTGATACCCCGCCAGCGCGCAACCACAGCCCCGCGGCATAGTCGAAGAGTTCCTAGGGCTTGTCAGTCGTGTCGGCAACGGAAGACCAAGTGTAGTGGCGATACGCCGGTGTGCAGGCAATGTAAGGAATTGAGGATTCAGTGCGATTATCCGGTTTCGTGGAGGGAGAAGACAAATCGGTATTTGACACACTCCCCCCCCCCCCCCCTCCCCATTTTCGGTTGGTAAGGTTTTGCTGAGGCTGACTGGATAAAACAGGCAATTAGAGGAACTATCTAGCAAAACACGCGATTATGAGGAGTTGTTGAAGGATATTGAGCATATCGTTGATGGTTCGACGTCGGAGCGCATCAAAGAGGCATTGGACAAGGTTCGATTGCACTTTTTTTTTTTTTTACGCCCCATTTTACAAGATACCTGACAGTATACAGCACATAGCGGAAGCTGACCGTTCACCGGCCGAGCGACAATCACAGCCTATATCACAAGATACCATGGATGAACACCCTGACGATATGTCCAGCCCTTCATCAATCGGCTCGCTGGAGGCCATCGAGCGTGTCGAAGAGGATCTGAATCGAAATGAAGATACAAGGGCAACGGGTTATATGGGCAAGAATTCTGAAGTGACGTGGATGCAGAGATTGCGAAGAGAAGCAGAACAACGAGCAAAGAAGGAACCAGGCACTTACGAACCCGATCCTGATAATGAAAGCGACTACGCCCTTCATGCCGGCAATTACCATTTGGACGACATGGAAGTGTCAATCCCTGGTCCGGTTCAAGTCTATGGGGTACCACCGCGTCCGCTAGCGGACAAGCTTTTCGAAGATTATCTGGCGTCGGTTCATCCCTTCTTCCCGATTATTAGTCGCCCGTTGTTCAGCATGCAGTATCAATCGTTCTATGACAAGTCCGGACGCCCAGGAGACAAGTGGTTGGCTATCTTGAACGTGATATTCGCGATAAGTGCCAAGAGAGCCCATCTAAAACAAGCACCGTGGCAAGGTGAAGAGCACGACCACTTGGTGTATTTGACTCGGGCTCGGATCCTGAGTATGAATGGTGATGTGCTGTTCAGTCATCCAGACCTCCAGCAAATTCAAGTGGAAGGTTTGATAGCGTTTTACCTAATTGCATCAGATCAGGTCAACAGGTGGGCTTACCTTCCTGGGCTCGTTCATCCTCAAGCTGACCCCTTTTAGAGCCTGGAGGATTGCAGCATTGGCAATCCGTTCCGCGATCACCCTCGGTATTAATATGAAAAACACCAGCGATTTCACGGCCAGCATCTCCAAGGAATCGCGCAATCGAGTCTGGTGGTGTTTATACACCCTCGAACATCTACTAGGGATAATGACGGGCCGGGCGACATGCATTTTAGATGGCGTCTGCACGACTCCACTGCCTCTTCCGTTTGAGGGGGATCAGTTACATGAGCCACTGGCAGCCAAGCTTCTCAACGACCTGAGTCTGCGCGAAGAATTCTTAGGGAACTCCATTGCGAGTTCGTTTATACACCAAATATCGTCGAATCCTCTTGGGGGCAAGGACGCTAAATACACTGATACACCTCGAGATGTGACTTGGCTGAAGAGTCTGCCTCCTAACAATGCGCTTTGCTTCCTTTACTATGCCGACTTGGCGGTCATCTCTCAAGAGATTGTCAATCGAGTTTATTCGCCCGACTGCGCCATGGTGCCGTGGGTACACATTGAGAATCGGATTGGAGTGTTGAGGTCACGGCTCGATCTCTGGTTTGCGAATCTTCACCCAGCATTTGACTTTACGCGCAAAGACGACGAGGGCCCAGATTTACTTCGGGCCAAATTGTTCTTGGCTTTCCATTTCTACAGTTCCCGGATTACGCTTGGGCGTCCGTGCCTTTGCCGTCGCGATGCGCACCAAAGTGGTCAAGGCAATGAGAAGCCAGCATTTAGCCACGTCATGGCCATGATATCCCTGGATTCTGCCAGTAAGATGCTAGATTTGATTCCGGACCAGGCCGATGCGATCCAACTGTACGAAATAGGGCCTTGGTGGTGCGTACTGCACTGTCTTGTGCAAGCTGTGACAGTTCTTTTGCTTGAGTTGTCATTTGGAAGCATTCATATTCCCGAAGAGGAACAGAATATCCTCACAATGGCGAAGAAGGGGGTTCGTTGGCTCCACTCCATGTCCGAATTCAGCACTGCGTCGCGTCGCGCATGGCAGTTGTGCGATATGAACCTGCGGAAGATTGCCCAGGGAATGGATTACGATGTAAGCCATATGCCAACCTTCGACTTCGGTACAGCTGAGGTGACCAACGGCTATCAGGATCAGCTGAACGGTTCCTTCAAGACTAATGGCATTGACAAAGCCGCTCATCAAAATAACGGGCAGTTGCCTGATGGGCCGGGTTTAGCGCCTGGTGCGGCGGATTTCACACTTACGTCTGATGACGCACCATGTGCTGATCCGGCTCCTGGTATTGAGCTTGATGGGAATGATGTTTTTTTCCCATATGATCCGATTAATGGGGAGTTTGTTCGGTCTTATTTCCCTACTTCATATACGGATGAGAATCAGGAGTGGGGTTTCTAACCGCCAACATCTACCAGCATTCTTGAATTGTTTCTTTACTACCTGGTCCTGGCGACCGGGTCCTTACCTTCTTTTGCTACCTTTACCTTCGAAGGGATGTTATACACTTTTTCACACTAGCACATGTACGGTATTGCCCGTTGTATGTCTCGTTTTTGTACAGGGATTTGGAATGGATAGACGGGTATGGGGATCGGTTGGACCGCAAGCGCGTTTTGGTATATGATTTGCATGTTTTGTACTTTTTTGAGATACCTGATGATTCAATGAATGTAATTACCAATACAAGTATATAAGAATGCAAAGTAAAAGTGAAAGTTACTGGTATCATGTCTAAACGAACAAAAAAAAAAAATCTAACCAATCCTATACACATATTCATACAAAATCCATATACCATGCGCCATCATACATGACCACGAGCATCACCTCGCCGTTCATCCATCAACCTCTGCGCCTCCACAAACCCCCTAATCTTTTCCTTCTCCCTCTCCCTCTCCGCGACTTCCTCGCGATGCCTCACCCTCTCTCTCGTCCTCATCCTCTTCAAATGATCAAATACCTCCCGATTAATCTCTTCCTCGGGTAACCGCAGCACCTGGAACTGCCGCACACACCACTCCATGACCTTTTCGATTTCTCGCTTCGTCGCTTGGTTCTCGGGTGAATCGGGGAGTGCGGGTCCCGAAGAGGGTAAGGAGTGTCCTGCGGCGAGGGCATCGACGGCAGCGAGTTCGAGACTGGTCAGATACTGTGTGAAATGCGCGTATTCCTTCGCTGCACCTTGTGCGATAACGCGGACGGTGTTGAGATTCGGCGAGACGACCTTCTCGTTTAATTGTTTTCGCCAGGGCGCGTTGAAGTTCGGATCGCCGCGGCGGTGGTCCCGCTCGAATGTCTCGTAGAGCCGCCAGATACCGCCTTCGTGGTAGCGGGTGTGTTTCGGAGATTGCGAGGGCTCGAGACACCATTTTTCCCAGAGGGATTTGGCGGCTGCGCTGCCTTGGGTGTCGACGACGGCTGAGAGAAGGTAGTGGAAGGCGATTGGGGAGATGAAGGGGGTTGAGTGACGGGAGCGGGGGTTTTGGTGTTGGTGAGTGTGGAAGGTGGATTGGGCGGCGATGTCGGCTAGGGGGCCTGGGAGGGATAGGAAGATGCGGTAGATGGAGCGGAGGGTGCGGAGTTGGGCTTTGTTTCCTGTGCGTTGGCTGAGATCATTGAAGTCGCCGTTTAGGATGCGGGTGAGAATGGTTTTTGCCTTTGTGAGGGAGGCTTGTTTTTCGTCGGGGGTTGCGTGGTTGGAGGGTTTGTGGAGGGTGCGTTCCATGCGTAGGATGCTGCCGGCTAGAAGCATGATGTTGCCATGGCCCCAGGATTTGAGGCGGTGGTTGTGGATGTATTCAAGCATTAGAATGACGCGGTCCCAGTCACCTGTTAGGATACGGAAGCTGACGAGGGCTCGGAGAGTGTTTAGGGAGTAGGGTTGGGATAGTGAGGAGACAACTTGTTTTTGGAGGCCAATGTTTCCTGTAGCGCCTGCGTAGCGGAGGAGGGAGGGTGCGAGGGTCTGGTTTCCGTATTCGCTGCGTCGGATTGGTGGGCCATCTAGGTCGTTGGAGAAGAGGAGCCAGTTGGCGAAAGGGTATGCTTTGGTTATTGTTGCGAGGTCCACTAGTTGCGCGTATGTTACGTTTGACACCTGCGGGATTGATGTCTCTGGCTTTCCATATTCGAGTTCGCGAGTGTGCTTGTCTGCCACAGGGATATCGTCAGGGTCGGATTGCTTAAGCCGTTTTAAGAATTCCTGGATATGTTGTGATTTACTCGTATCAATGGCTTCTTGCAAGAAGCCAAAAGAGCTAAATGCCAGTCCTGCTTGGCGCTGAACAGCATATGACCTGACAACGTATTCTGTCAGGCCGCGAAATGCGCAAGTCTCATCATATAACCGCGACGCAGTCAACCACTCCAGGTCCTCTTCAACTAGAGATCCATCGTTCCATGGGCCAACCACATGGGGGTTACTGCGTAAAAACTTGCCCATTGAATGAGGGTCTGCGTTGATGTCTAGCCCTGCGGATTGAAGGACGCGAGCAGTGAGCCAGTTGTGTTCCTTGGTGGTTGGCTGCAGTTCTTTCGTCGACTCGGGAGCTTCGACTAGCGCATCAATACGAGAAATAACATCCGACAGCTCAGTGGGTGATAACCCACGGTAGCCAAGTCCCCGGTACACAAAGTTGACAAAACAGTCTCGTAGCGATGCGACAACCTCGGTGCTAATCGTCCGTTTTGCTAGGCCGTAAAAACTAATGTCGCGCTTCTGTCCCGTGTGTTGTTGAACGGGAGTATTATCGCCAGGACGACGCCAGAACTGTTCCGCGTCAATGTTGGTATTTTCGACAACGGCCGCGCCTCCGTCGCGCAGAAGAGGCTCCCAGCTCTGGAAGCTCCAGGCTAGATCATCCGGTCGCGCTTTCATCTGCTCCAATAACCATAGCCCTTCCCTGACATACCCATGCTCAATACAACACCACAGTATTAGCTCCAGCCATATCTCTGGACCTAGGTCCCGTATACCCATTTTGAACGGGACATATGGAGACTCCACGCCCATCTCGGCCGCTTTGGCCGCAACTTCCGCTTCATGCACCCCCCAAGCCGTCTCCGACAGAACATTCATAATATGGGTTGACAATAGGTGCATGCCTGGAGGCCGATACGTCGCCGGGTTGGGATCTGGTGTCGCACATTTATAAATATTGTCCGATATAGCGCCGGAATGGTGTAAACGCGCTAAGGTACGGAAGACAAAGGACATGCCCAACTTCAACTCATCGAGGGATCGATCCGCTGCCTGTAAAATAATGGAACCTAAGCTCTGCCACACCTGTGACATAAGAAGCTCTGAAAAGTCATTTGCAAATGACCGCTGTGTCAAATCTCTAAAAGTTGGTGTGTTCGAACCAGGGCTTTTCTTAACCTTGACATTCATCAATGATGGAGCATGCCTTGTAAGTCTCTCCAAAGTAAAGCCGGCATCAGAACCCCAATCGAGATTTGACAGAGACACCCCAGTCGGATGCCGGGTACCATCCGCCGCATCCAGCAACACATTCAACAAAGCGTGTACATCAGACCACCGGTTCAATCCATACCCAAGATGACTCAGAAGATCAAGCTTGCCGTAAAACCTCGCATAGGACAATATAGTAGCTAGTCCATGGGCTCGTGCGTACAAATCCTCGGTCTCGTCCTCGCGCAATGACGGCGTGAGGTACTTGTCCAGCGACGGAATCCACGAGTTTGGGTCCTTCTGTTGCTTTATTCCATAGACCGGACACTTCGGCGGAGCACCCGTCACATAACTCTCGAATAACCTGCTATGCTTCGCAGCACTGGCAGCACTGGCAGAAAACGGGCGACTCCATTGTCGCTGGCTCGAAGGCCCCCCGTCGAGGGGGAAACGCAATCGGTTCTGGAAAACGACGGCAGGGCGGTGGAGCGAGCAGGCGGACCTGCGGCTTCGAAAAAGCAGTTGTCTTGGGCAGAGGCACCTTTTCATGACACGGCGGGGGAGGATCTAGTGGACGAGCGAGACCGGCGGGAAAGGAATCGAGATGGTCGATGGAATCGGGGAGAACGGGAGGTCTCTGGCGCATATCCCATTATTCACCGGCACCGCATAGCTGTCGGATTGTACAGATTGACAATGGCCTTGCTGTTGCGTTGGTGAACTGGTCGTCGGAGGTCCAAAAGATTTCATCGCTTTCCGCGAGTCCAAAAGTTTTGCTTAGTCATTTACAGATGGCCAATCATAATGAAGACAATGGAATTGTATATCAAGAGTCTAACCGGATCCATCTAGGAATTTCATGCTTGGTTTTCTATAATATTGAAAAGTATTGTCCATTTAAAACAAGGACTCTATCAAGAAGCACTCAAGTAGCATGGACCAGCACACTAATTACTGACCCAGCAGTCTAACCAACATCCATCTATGCTTATCCTTCACTTCATTTAGACACCAGCTCTCTTAATCTGACGGGCATGAACACGCTCGGATGCCTTGGCCAGAGGTGTTGGGCTACCTTTGGCCGAGCTCGAAGGTGTCTCGCTGCAGAGAGGGAGACTATGCGAACCACTAAGTGACGCACTAAGCGACGCACTAAGCGAAGGCCCGCCAGTCATGGAGGCACGAGGCAAGCAGGAAGGAGTAGGGGTAACCGAGGGCTGCGATAATGTTAGCTGTCTATGCCATTTCCTTTCCTTCATAAATTGCTGGAGCAATCTTACCTTCGGGGCAGATGAGAAACTACCCTCAGCAGTGACGGAAGGGACAAGGCAAAGAGCAGCAGCTCCCAGAACAGCGAAGGTCTTCATGGTGAATGTGATTCGAGAGAGGACTGGTGGGAAATTTTAAAAGTAGTGATCAAGGCAGTTCTTGTGGAATAGATTTGAGTGAAGACTAATCCCTAGAGCTTGGGCTGACGGATTTCTATATATCGGCCATAGGGCTGTCTACACGCGTACGCTACAAGCTTGCATTAACCGTGAGTGGTTTCAAATTTGGCCCAGAACAAGAACCATCTATCCACCGAGGCAAGATTGGCAGCCTGGACTTCCCCAAGGAAAAAGTCAAAAATATGATATCGGAGTCCCTGACATAACCTTGAGCTTGCGTGGTCGAGATAGCCGGCTAGAAGGCGTCTGGTTTGACGATTCAGAGGCAAACTGCTGGGTCAATTCTGAGTCCAGACCATCAGGAGCAGTCCTTCTGTCGATCGGTTTGCGTGGACGAACATGAGGGTGGCAATAGCGCGGAACCATGGAAAAGATACCCAGGGATGCAGAAGACAAATTGTACAAACAATTTATTACAATTTATTAACACAAGAAATTTCAAATGGTATCAGTTAGCAAATACAAATCCAATATTGACCAGAGCGCCACAGAAATTATCAACCGGAAGAGACCAAAGACCAAGAAGTAGTAGCCTAAAACACCCATGCTCCTTCGCACAATAAGAAACCCGCCTAGAGAGCACCTCTGTACAACCAATGCAGGAAAATCGCAGAACTGAAATTGATCGTGATTCGTGAAAAGACTGGGAATACCAAACAGAAGACAAGAAGATCGTCGTATCAGTCGCACTCACTCATCAAAGTCCATCTCATCGGCTGGTTGTAGGTCTCCGCCAAGTTCTTGTTCCACCTCGTCGACCACGAAACTCTCGTAGTCTTCCAGACCCTTCTGGACATGGACCTTGAATCGGATGACGTCGTTCAACATGCTCTCCACATTCGTGTGCAGTTCCTCTCGGAGGGCATTGGCTCGCAGCGTTAGTTGTTCGTACTCAATGTTGGTGTTCATCTCGCGCTGTTCCATCAACTGCACACTTTCGCTCAATGTGGCCCGCATCTTGGCCAGCTCCTTCTCCATCTTCTCAATTTGCGCATCCGATGCGAGCTTCTGTGTGGTTGTAATCTCCTTGGTGCGTTCGAATTCCTCTTCGGCAGCGCGTCGCCTGTGTTCAAGAGCCTCGACCTCGCTGCGCTTCTCATCCATGGCCTCCTTGATGTTGTCCAGCAGGTTCCGTCTCTCCATATCGTCATCGATAGCATTCTTGCGGCGTTCGTTGATCTCCTTACGCAGGTTCTGCAGGTTGCTACGGATGATTCCTCGGAGGTCCAGGTTCAATAAGTGTGCTGGGTGGTAGCCGGTGAATGGGTCTGCCAACAGTCGATCGCCTTCGGTCGATATCCGGTTTCCGCCGCCGATTTGAGACGCAGAGAAACTGTTTTCATTGACATTGAGACTGAGTTCATACTCAACCCCCTTTGCGTTGACGGCGGACGAGGGAATCAAGCTTGTCTGGTAGCCAAGGGTATTGTATGCCTTGACAATTTCCTCCAGATCCTCAAGCTTTTGACTGGCTTCGGCTTCCTTTTCCATGATTCGCGCATTTCCTTCTTCCAGCCGGACCATCGTGTCGTCAAGACTTCTCTGGAGCCGCTCCCGTTCCGTATTCATCCGGTCAATATCCTGGGTGGTGATACCTTGCCGGTCAACACTAGCTTGGAGACTAATACGCTCCTCTTCTGCCGCCTGTAGCTCCGTGTCGGTCTTTTTCACTTCCTCATCAAGAAAATTGATACGCGTCTCATACTTCTCGATCTTTCCCTGCACATTCTGAATGTAGTCCTCGAACTTTCTCTTGTCGTCCTCCAAAATTCGGAAGTGCTTGTCCAACTTGGCCATATCCGGCGCACTCTTCTCCATCTCCTCAATTTGATCGCGTAGAGATCGGTTTTCCGTTTCCAATGCCTGCATTTCTTGAACATACTTCTCATTGCCCCTCTCGAATTCTTCGGACATGGATTCTACATGAGGAACCAATCTCTGCCCGGCAGTCTCATCGTCCTCTTCCTCCCCGCCCTGTAACCAGTCATGATAAGCGCCTGTCAAGAAGCGGAAGATTATGCGGTCCCCAGAAACGTCCACACCAGCCTCCGCACAAGCTTCATCATATTCGCCCAGAATGAACCTGTCCATCATTTGCGCCAACTGCATCAACCAATGCAACATCGCCAAAAATGTCGGCCAGTTCTGACCACCAACAGCGGTAATCTGAGATTTTGTGATGCCCTTTTCATAAGGATACCGTAGTTGTTTCAAAATCGGTGGCACCTCCGCGTCCATACTCTTCATGAACCTATATCCGGGATCAACCCGATGGTATAGCCATTGAAAAATGTAGTTGAAATCTTTCTGAGTCGGTGAACGGAGTGTGTTTTGTCCCAACGAGTGCTTCATCTCCAATTCAAAATTATTTTGGGTCAAGTATTCCAAAAGCTCCTGCCCAATGCGTGCCTGGAAAGATCGGTCTCTAATCGGTCGCGGGTCCCTTGGCACACCAGCCACCGAAGGAGTCTGAGTAAAAAACGACTGGTGACCCATTGGACCACCCATAGACGGTCGCGAAAAGACACTGCTCCTCCGCTGTAGACTTTGAGAAGCCGATGACGACATAGGCTGCCCGGGGGCAAAGCTGGGGCGTCCGACACTGGGGCCATGAAACATGTTACTCGACACGGATCGCCTAACGGAAGAAAGACCGGCATCGGCGCCAAACGCTCCCCCTGACGAGGAACGTGTAAAGTTGGGTTGTGACGGTCGACTGGCAGAATTCATCAACGACATGCGTGTATGCTGGGAGGTGAAGGGAGCGTTGAATCCGCCAATGGAACTGGTGCGCTTCAGGGCCGACGAGGGTTGAGGGAGCGCTGAATAATTCTGGACGCTCCCCAGAGTCTGCATCATTGATAAGTGTTAGTTGATGTTGACATTGAATCTTTCTTTTTGCAAGTTGTAAGCCGTAAAGGGGAGGTGAATGGGGTGATTACATACCTCGCGGGGCCGCTTGATGCTAAACAGCCCGGTGTCCTGCGACATAGTGACAAAGGAAGCCGCAACGGCGGCGTTTGCGAGATAACCAAAGAGTCAAAAAGTTCGTAAAACAATGTCGCAAAAGGGTGACGACTGAAACAAATATCCTGCCTTCCAATAACAGGCACTTCTGAAGCAGCGCGGGGTCTGGCATCCGTTTGGGCGAGAAAAATCAAAGAAAACAAATTGAAGTCGGAGATGTAAACAGACCGATAACGGCAGGCGGTATCATTTATCCCACGTGACTAAAGTCATGTGATCTTTATCACATGACTCTGGGGAAGCTGTACCGATACGGCAATAGTACCGTAACGTGACCGCAACGCAAGTTCCGAGGTCCAATCGCCAGCCAGCCGTCGCCGACAGCGACTCGTCCGTCTCCGTCGCCTCTCGTGTTATCTTTCCTCGCTCTCTCTCTCTCTCTCCTTTTCCCTCAAATCACTCATTCTTCCTCCAAGAAGTAAGGAGGATATCTTATCATCATGGCTCGGGAGGAGCTCATCGCCTCTGCTGTAAGTTCCCCTTCTTACATTCACCGCTTGTACTATTGGCACTGACAGTATCCGGCTAGGTCACATGTATGTTGATTGTTTGCACCATTCCCGGTCTTGCAATAACGAGATTCTGACCTCTATACAGTTCTCCAGGATCCGTCGGTAGCCTCGTCGCCGATCGAGAAAAGAGTCGCATTCCTTCAGTCGAAGAACCTGACGCAGGAGGAAGTTGATCTCGCTCTTTCTCGGGCAGGTGAAGACCCGTCCGCAGCATCAGCTGTAACAACAACGTCTTCATCGCAAGGACATACTCCACAACAACCCATCTACCGGCCCCCCCCTCCTCCTCCACAAGGATATGGCTACCCTCCGTATCAATGGCAGCCTCCACCGCCAGAGTACGTCTATCCATTCTCTCGCCCGAGTCGCGAATCGGGACCCTGGGTGCTAACATCATGTTTCTTCTTAGGCCTCCGAAGAGAGATTGGCGTGATTGGTTTATTATGGCCACAGTAATGGGCGGTGTAGGGTACGGTCTGTATACTGTCGCTAAGGTATTTTCGACCTATCTCACATGTTCTTGGCATCATACTCATTTATTCTAGCGATATGTCAGTCCTCTTGTTGCACCACCTACGCCTCCACAGCTTGAACAGGATAAAAAGAATGTCGATGAAGAGTTTGCCCGCGCCTTTACCCTCATCGAGCAACTCTCGACGGATACTGCGGCGCTCAAGTCTGCTGAAGAAACACGCACAGAGCGCCTGGATACTACACTGAAGGATGTTGAGAGTTTGGTTGGAGACTTGAAGAGTGCGTCGCGTCGGAGGGACGATGAAACCCGCCGGATCAATGACGAGGTCAAGACTCTGAAAGATGCCATTCCCAAGGCGCTTCAGGGTGCGCGCGAAGGCAACGAGCAGCGGTTGAAGGAGCTTGGCACAGAATTGAAGAGTCTGAAGGTGCTGCTGGGCAACCGCATTGGTGGTGGTGCCGGCGGTGCTAGCTCTCCAGTCGCTGGAAGAACAGTAGGCACTAACCTGCCTGTTGCATCTCCTCGCCCAGCGGAGGAACAACCAACGACTCCTCCCCCTGCCACCAACGGCGCGACAGCTCCCGCTACCAGTGTACCTGAGCCGCAGCAGCCGCAGCAACCCCCGGCTGCTAAGAGCCCTAGCCCTCTTTCGCAGCTCGGAAGGTCTGCTTCTATTCCCGCCTGGCAGATGGCTGCGGCAAACCGATCTAGCAAGCCGTCTACTCCTGCCGCTACTGACGAAAACAACACTACCAGCAACACCACCAACACCGCTGAGCAGCAGCCGCAGCAAGAACAGAGTGCTCCGGCTAGCTAGAAGGCTTTGTATATCACATATAATCTTTTCTTTCTCGTTGGCGTAATTTGTTCCATTCTCAGTGTATTTACAAGGCGAAGCATGTATGCAATTGAGTCATGATAATAATTCCATCAATACAAATGTTCCCTCAAGTCAATCAACTTTGTATCTCTACTCTAGGCCCATAAACGTCCCAAAGATACTTCGGATACCGCGGGTTAGTAACTCCGGCCGCCATCCGCCCTATCAATTAGAAGCTTGGCGTTATCGACGTCAATCCACCACCAAGAACCTACAATACAACAAACAACAAAAAGCTCACATCCCAATCCCCTCCAATGGACCCCCACGTCCGTTCCCGAGACTACCGTCACCGAGACCGAGATACCCACTCACAACCGCACTCGCACTCCCGCTCTCGCTCTCCAGATCGAAGCCACCGTCATCACCGTCACCATGGAC
>JAOYNC020086875.1:0-46137 GCA_025802115.2 Bertia moriformis
CTCTCATTCTCGCCCCGGGGCGGTGGCGGCAGTGGCGGTGGCGGCAGCGGCGGCCGCCGTAGCTGGGCCGGCCATGGCGGCGAGCCCGAGGAGGTCGAGTCGCTTAGCGCCAGCCCGGCACCCCTGGGCCGTGCCCGCTCTCGCGTCACTGGGCCACATGGCGTCGAGGGCGCCGCGCCTGGGTCGGCGAACGGCACGCCAAGACCGACCCCGGCCAGTGCAGGCGGCGGCACCGAGGCAGGAGACGGCAGGGGCAGCTTCTCGCTCCCGGCGCCGGCGCTTCGGGTGCCGTCCACCCAGCCGTACGGCCGGAGCGAGCTCACGACCGGGCCGCCGACGACCACGGCAACGGCAACTGCCACGGCAACAGGCCTCCTCGTCCCCCCCCTTCCCGCCAGACATGGGTCGTCCGCAGCGCCCGCGCCCGCTGCGGCTACACCGGTTCTCAACCTGGCCCGGCCAGACCCGCACTCGGAACCACCGAGCCCCGCCCGGCAGCTTCGGCCGAACCCCCACCCTGCCGCCGCCATGTCACCCGGGATACGGTCGCTCCATACAATCATCTCTTCGTCTCTGCATCACCGCCGCCATGGGCTGAAGCGGGGCGCCGACGAGGGTGGCGCCGCTGCCGCTGCCGCCAGCCTCGATGCCTTCCGGGACCGAGAGCGCGACTTGTTCGACTTCATGGACCGGGAGCTCGCCAAGATCGAGGCCTTCTACCGCCTCAAGGAGGACCAGGCCGGGCAGCGGCTCCTGCTCCTGGAGGGGCAGTTGCGGGAGATGCGCGACCGCCGGACCGGCGAGCTCGTCGAGGCTCGCCGCCAGAGGGAGGCTTTTCGGGTTGCCGCCGCCGCCGCCGCCGACCCGGCCGACCCTGCCGACGCCGCCGGCGGGGGCGGGCCGGATCAAACCGATGGCGCCGGCAGCCAGCATCTGCAGAGTGGCAGTCCACGGGCCACCACATCGATCATGGCCTCGATCATCGCATTGGCCCGAACTCGGCTGCTATTCGGGCCGGGCCCCAACTCGACGAGCCTGCAGGCCATGCCTCGCACCCCGCAGATCAGGCCGGCCGGACGCACCAGCAATAACCCTGCAGACGCCGCTCGAGACTACACGCGCCGGCTGCGTCGACGACGCGCCCGGCTGGTTGGCAACGACGGCGGCGAGGGTCAAGGCCACGAGCCAGCCGACGAGAACGACGACAAGGTGTCGTACAGCACTGCCAAGCACAAGCTCAAGCTGGCCCTGCAGGAGTTCCACCGCAGCCTCGAGCTGCTCAAGTCGTACGCGCTCCTCAACCGCACCGCCTTCCGCAAGCTCAACAAGAAGTACATCAAGGCGGTCGGAGTCCGAGGCTCGACCTGGGACCGGTACATGTCCCGGAAGGTAGACCGGGCCTGGTTCGTGCGCAGCGAGGTCCTGGACCGTCACATCACCGCCGTTGAGGAACTGTACGCCCGCTTTTTCGAGGCCGGCAACCGGAAGGTGGCGGTCAGCAAACTCCGTGGCGCCACTGTCAACGGCCAGTCGGCCGAGCCGGACATGTCGGACAAGGCCTTTTGGAGCGGCCTGATGGTGGGCGCCGGCTGCTTGTTTGCCGCCGAGGCACTGAACCAGTCTGCTCGCCTGCTGCGAGGTGAGGGCGGGGACGGGCACGGAGAAGGAAACGGAGACGGGGGCGGGGACGATGGAGGCCAGATCGGCGTGTCACTTACGACCAGCTACCTACTCCAGTTGTACGCCGGCTACTTCCTGATTCTGGCCCTGCTCGGCATATTCTGCCTCGACTGCAAGGTCTGGACCTCATCCAGGGTTAACTACCCGTTCATCTTCGAATTCGACCCGCGCAACCGGCTTGACTGGCGCGAGCTCTCCCTGTTCCCTAGCTTCTTCTTCCTGCTCCTGGGCCTGGTCATGTGGATCAATTTCGCGGTGTTCCGGTACGGGGACGGGACCTCCCTGTCCGCCGCCCTGTTCACCTACTGCCCCGTCATCCTGGTGGGCCTGACCGTGTGCATAATCCTGCTGCCGGCGCCGATCCTGGCCCATAAGAGCCGCCGGTGGCTGGTCCGCTCGCACGGCCGGCTGCTGGTAGCCGGCCTCTACCCGGTAGAGTTCCGCGATTTCTTCCTGGGGGACATGTACTGCTCGCTCTCGTACTCGACCGCCAACGTGGAGATGTTCTTCTGCCTGTACGGCCACCACTGGAACGAGCCTGACCAGTGCAACTCCAACACGTCGCGGCTGCTCGGCTTTTGCGCGGCACTGCCGCCCATATGGCGGCTGCTGCAGTGCCTCCGCCGGTTCCGGGACACCGGCAACGTGTTCCCGCACCTGGTCAACTGCGCCAAGTATGGCATGACGATAGCGGCCACGGTCGGGCTGTCGGTGTACCGTATCAGCGGTTCTGAAGCCAACCTGGCGGCGTACGCGACCCTCGCCACCGCCAATGCCATCTACTGCTGTTCGTCACCCCCCCAGCCCCCCTACTGCCCCTACCCCGTGTCCGGGCGCCGCCCCCGCTAACCTCTGCCCCCGGCAGCCGTATGGGACATCCTCATGGACTTTTCTCTCCTTCAACCGCAGTCCCGGAACCGCTGGCTCCGCGACATCCTCGCCCTCCGGTACCGCTGGCTCTACTACGCCATCGTCGTGATCGACCCGATCCTCCGGTTCTGCTGGATACCGTACGTGATCTACACGCACCGGCCCCAGCACTCGTCCGTCGTCTCGTTCGCGATCTCACTCGCCGAGGTATGCCGACGCGGCCTGTGGGTCCTGATCCGGGTCGAAAATGAGCACTGCGCAAATGTGGCGGTGCACCGGGCCTCGCGGGACGTCCCCCTTCCGTACCGGCTCGAGCTGTTTATCGACGAGCGCGAGCACGAGCACGAGCACGTGCACGAGAACGGGTCGTCGACAGGGGAGCGGCTGTCCCCTTCGCAGCCGCGGCGGCCGGAGGCTGCCCCGATGGCCTCTCCGGCCGCCCCCACGGCCGCCAGCTCGGCCACGTCCCCTCCACGGCTCGGGCGCCTGCTGTCGTCCGGGGCGTGCTCCATCATTGGAATCCCCAGCTGGGACAGCGCCGACGAGCAGCAGCAGCAGCAGCAGTCGAGGCGACCGAGGGAAGCTACGGGTACCGACAGGGACGCCGAGGCGGCAACCCACGCCACGACGCCCGTTATCAGAGCGGACGGGCTCGTGGACCACCACAACCACGAGGACGGGGTGAGCGGAGTCGGCAATCACCGGGCGAGAATGCCGTATACGAGGACTGTGTCCCGGATCATGGCCGAGGCGCACCGGCAGGACTTTGAGAAGCGTCGCACCGGCGACTTTGAGGAGAAATTCCGGACGGCAAGGAGGGCGCGGGGTGGCGGGAATGACGGTGATGATGCCGACAGCTTGAGCGAGGAGGAGGATGAGGCCGATCAGACGGATGAGGCGGACGGAGCGGATGAGGCGGATGAGGTGGACGAGGCGGATGAGGAGGCCGGCTACGGGCACGATGATGAGCCTAGTGACGAGACTCATGGAGCAGTTGTGGCGCATGACGATGTCGCCGGTGTCGTCGCCTCTCCCGCCGCTCCCGTGCCGACCTCGCCCAGAATCAGGGGAGGGAACTTTGGCGTGCTTGCGCGGGTGAGAGAAGAGGAGACGGACCGTGAGGGGGGGGGCAGCGGAGGCCTTGGTGGCACGGCCGCAGGCGTTGGATGAATCACGAGTTGGATGAACATGAGCCAGGCTGGATCAGTGGCTGGCCATTTCTGGATATCGGCCAAGGACCAAGCCGAGTTCGGGCCGGGCCGGATGGGGAGGCTGGAGAATATGTTGGACAGACAGTCTTGTTGATCAGATGGGGAATCTATTGGATGGATATGATAGGGTATGATAGTATAGCTTCAGATGTACATCTATCGGACATGACTTGCCAGTAAGCGAGAGAGAGGTGTGGGACCAGAAGATCAGGCCCACGTCCACCAAGGCACCGATCCGATTAATGCTGGTGTCGGTCGGATCAGGCGAGGCATACATACAAACCATCTTGTGAAAGTATCATATCCGCTCTCGCCCCTCCGGATCCATCAGTCGATCCGAAACTGGCCCGAGACTGGATCGCCTGCTTGCTAAATGGATAGTGATATAGTGAGCGGCGCGGGTGCCGGTCCAGGACGGATTGGTTGAGGCATGCCGCGGTGCATACCAGTAACCACTGCGACTTGATTTGAATCCGAGTGCCGAATCGGAGCCCGCACGCTGGCTGGAAAGGAAAAGTAAACCGTGGCAGTGCGCACATGCCAGGGCCTGAGCTGAAACCGAGTGCCAGAATCGGAGCTCGGAAACTGTTCAGAAAGTAGAAAGTAGCAATGGGAATAATATAATTATGCTCAAGTAAGGATAATACCGAGCCAACCCGGCTCCTACTTGTGTACTTGTCGACGAATTTGTCGAGCACCAGGACCCAGTATAGTAATCCAGATCGATCTCCAACCTACTGGGTCTCCAACTGACGGTCAATCTGCTTCCGGCTCTCGATCAACTTCAACGTAGTACCCGTCAATCCAAATTGGTTCCGCCACCCGCTCCCGCCTGGCCGTATGGGAAAAAACCATGACGATCAATCCAGATCGATCACGGCTCACCCTCCCGGTCGATCTGCTCCCACTTGTTGTAGAACGTCTTGAAGAACCTGACGGCCAGGCCCGGGTCCAGCGACCCGCACGTCGCGCGGATCGAGTGCATGCTCAGCTGGGCCATGCCCGCGTCGGCGGCCCGCACGCCCATCGCGCTCGACAGCATCGGCCCGACAGTCCCGCCGCTCCGGGTGTTGTTGCGGATCTGGAACAGCTGGACTTGGCCGCCGCCGAGCTCGCCGACGCGGTAGATGACGGCGGCCGAGGCCGCATCCGTGGTGAAGTGGCCGTTGGCGTCGCAGGCGAGGGTGATGCCCACGTTGAGGCGGGGCATGTAGTCGGCCGAGTAGGCAGAGATGAAGTTGGGATTGACCGCGTGGCTGACGTCGGCCGAGATGAGGAACGAGCGGGCGTACGTCTGGGCGAGGATGTTGGGGCCAAAGGCCACCTGGTCCGAGGACGGCGAGGACGACAGGGACGACGAGGGCGACGACGAGGGCGTAAAGGCCGAGGCCCAGGCCGAGGCCGAAGACGAAGACGAGGCCGAAGACAAGGGTGGCGGCGGCGGCGGGGCGACGGATGACTTTTGGTTGTGATGGGCGCACAGCGCCTCGACCGCGCGCTCGACCGTGACGGGAAGGAAGTTGCCCCTGGCGCCCTGCCGGAGCAGCGACCCGATCTCCTCGTCGTCGAAGAAGGCGGCCAGCTTGATGTTGGTGTCGGAGGGGCGGTGGTCGGCCGCCAGGAGGGCGAGCAGGGCGGCCCAGCTGCAGAGCTTGTCGTCGATGCGGCCGGCGAAGATGAACTCGCGGTCGAGCCCGCCCCGCTGGGCCGGCTGCGAGTCGTACAGCTCGAGGTCCCAGCCGACGATGGTGGACAGGTCCTCGACCCCGAGCTGGGACGCGATCAGCCGGACGAGCCGGGCCGGCTGCGAGTTGACGAAGCAGCCGGCGGGCGCGAGCGGCTCCGCGTCGGCCGGGCTGTCGAGCCCGATGATGGGCACCGCCTGCGTCTCGCCGTCGTTGGTGCCCATGATGGGCAGGCCAAAATGGATGGCGAGAGACGGGACCCGGGCAATGGGCCAGTCGAGCCGCACGAGCCGGGTCCGGGTCTTGTTATTGCCCCCCCCTTCTTCCCTGACGACGACGCGGCCGCCAATGGCGAGGTCGCGGTCCCACCAGGTCGGGTTGAGCCCGCCCGCATACGGGGCGACGCCCAGCTGGACGTAGCCCTCGCGGGCGGGCTTCTTGCTGACAGGCCTGAGACGGGCCGTGACGGCGTCGACGTGGCCGGCGACCATGGCGACGCCGGCGCCGGGCTCGTACGACTGGCCAACGGCAAAGGCGATGAGAGAGGAGCCGTTGCGGGTGACGTAGTACTTGCCGCCCGGCTCCAGCCGGCCGACCCAGCTGTCGCGGGCCGACAGGCGGACGTACCCGTCGGCCTCGAGCTTGCGGCCGAAGGTGGCGACCGCGTGGAAGACGGTCGGGTTCTCGGCCAGGAACTTACAAAACGGCTCGGCGAACTCGGCCGGCTCGCACGCGGTGATGGCGCAGAGCCTGCAGGCGTCGGCCCCCACGATGGTGGAGACGCGGTGCGGGTGGAGGGCGCTGGCGCACGCGCGGCACGCGCTCGGCACCGCCTCCAGGTCGACAAGCCGGGCGGCCCGGGAGGGTCCCGACGCGCTGGAGCCCAGGGAGGCCCGAGGGGGCGGGGACAGGCCGGACAGGCCGGACGCAAGTTTGGCTATCTCGGCCGTGATCGCGTTGATTTCGTCCTCGGCCAAGATGCGGGGGATCATGTCGGCGACGATATCGTTGAGGGCGGTCATACGGGCCAGGGGCTTGATCGAGGGATCTGACATGCACCTCAGCTGGTCTGCGTAGGGGGGGGTCGCGCCGGACATGGCGACGGGCGAGGAACCGGGGCCGATGGGGGGGGGGGGCGAGGATGGTCGGAGCGCGCGGATGAGGATTATGGATACAAATGGCGAGAGGATGATGGATACGAATGGCGAGAGGGGGTTGGAGGCGCGGCGGATGAGAATGGCAGATATGGATAGCGCGAGGGGTGGAGGCGCGGCGGATGAGAATGGCAGATATAGCGCGAGGGGGGTGGAGGCGCGGCGGTTGAGAATGGCAGCTATGGATAGCGCAAGGGGGTTGGAGAGGGGGCTGGAGAGGAGGGGGTTGGAGACGCAGATGAGAATGAGTCAGGGGAGGGATACATCATGTCGTGTCCTCTTATCTGTGCATCTGTGGGCCTGGAGTGGCCTGTGTCAAGGCTGACTGGCTGACAGCCGATCAGAGAGCGCTCGGACTAGGAGCGCGAACAAAGACAAGTAGCAGCAGGACTCGGCAAGAGATTGAATTCAGCTGAGCGCAACTAGGACGACTAGGATACCCGGACAAGAATCTGATGCATGACAGGCCTTTTGCGGCAAACAATTGGGACTTGTTCAAAGAGTAGTGCTCGAATCGCAGCCTACCAAGAAAACCCTACCAAGAAAACCCTACCAAGGAAACCTTGCCAAGGAAGCCCTGCCCTACCAAGAAGAATGAGAGGGAGCGACGGCCATTACCGGCGAGGGATTGGAGAACCCGGCGAGATGACGAGATGACCGCGAGGCGAACATGGGCAGGTCACGTGCGGGGGGTTCCTCTTGACTTTATGTCAACTTCCCCTTCGGCGCCAAGCCAAATTGGTGGAGGATCAGTTCCCTTCTTTGCAGGCTGTCTGTCGGCTCTGTACAGTGCGGCCATGCCTATAACGGCCACATAGACGATGATGCCGGCCACAATCTTTGTTGTCGTATATCCTGAGAGTAAGTTGCTTAATTTGCTCGCGGCCGCGTCGTTATTGGGAGAGAAGGTGTATTTAGTGGTTCCTTCCTGGGTGTTATCTATGCTTGACGGCGCCAGTCCAGGTAACTGATCAACTATATCTTTGTTATTCTGCGTCTGGGTGATCCTGATATTGACTGGACCGCTAGGTGCCGAAGCGCTGGACGTGGGACCTGGTCCCGCCTTACTGGGTGACTTCGATCGCGTGGACTTCGGGGGGGTCGGGAGTGAAGCCGTTCTGCCAAGCGGCAGGCTGTGGGCGGTACTGGCGCCTCTCTGCAGCACCGTTTTTGGCTGCATGTAATGGGTGGCACGGTTGCTGGCGGTGGCCCCTCTGTCTCCCCCTCTGCTGGGAGAGGCGGGGCGGCTTGGGCCGCCTCTGGCGGGAGCGGGGAAGCGGCTCCCGCGCTGATTCACACCCCCAGGGGTATACATGGCGAGACAGCCGAGCTAGAAGGTGGATGGATTGATGCAGCTCTGATGAAGCTCTGATGCAGGGGGGGATGCAGTGTGTTTATTGTTTTCTTGACATCTATGCAGTTGGGTGGTAGTGAGGGGCGATAGGGACTTGATGGAGAGAAGGCGCGATCTGAGTGGGAGTCGACCAGGCCTTATGTAGCCAGGGGAGTAGGCTAGAGGGAGAGGACTCGGGAGAGGACGAGGCAGAGGGAGCAGAAGGAGCAGAGGTCACCCACACCATGTGTCATCGTCATCGCGTTGGTTGGCTGTACCGCGTTGGTTGGCTTTACCATCGGCCGGGCCACTGGGTCGGCTCCGCTTTGGAATCTCCGCTGCTCCGCTGCCTTCTGCAACCACCACACGGCTAGGTGGTGGCTGGCCTCGCCAGTCGCCGGTCATGTTAGATAGAATCAAATCAAACCACCACACGGCACGTGACATACCCCCCGGGAGGTGGTGGCTGGTTTCGCCAGTCGCCGGTCACGTTGAATAGAACCAAATCAAACCATCAAATCAAACCACCACACGGCACACTTCTCCGCGCCGACTTTCCGCAGGCCCCCTTGGCCAGGCCTCCATCCTCGGGGAGGATATTCTCAGCGGCCGATGGTGACTGCGGTGCTGTTGGGGCAAGTGTGACTGGCGAATGGGAGGCCGGGATTACGAAGCCGACCCATCCAACATGGGCGGGAAATAAATGCCGACTCGGCCACCAGGCAGGGTAGGCATATAACATAATCACCTCGATCCCCGCGTTCGCCCACGTCGCGCAGGGAACGCCGGGATCCCCCGGGATCCCGGCCGACACAAGCCTCCCTCTTCGCAGCCAAAAATCGACCAGCGTTGACGCACTTTTCGGACTGGACCCTGGAGATCATCTTGGGCCAACAGCGGCAGTTTCGGGGGCCCAGGTGGGCCCAGGTGATACTGCGCTGGTCGGACCGCTGGTTTCTACTAAATCTACCTGAGCAGCCGCGCTGCCGAAAGGGGGACAGGCCCGGATTTCTCTGTGCTCGAGGGCGGGGGCGGGGGCCGAGTGCGTGCGTGGCCAGCACAGCCTCACTCATCACAGCCTCACCCATGACGAGGCATGGCACGCCGTGGAGGGGGGGAGGGCGCCGGCCCGGCCCCTTCGAGTATCACCGTCGTCTGTTAAGGATCCGGTCGTCTGTTGTTGCTGTTTTTTTTTCACTTCCCTTACTCTGCGATCGACCAAAATGCCCACGAGCGGCAGCTGCCCCCCGCCACGTCTGAGGGGGGTGTACAAGCATCCACCAGAGCGGCGGCACGCCACCCCGTCACGCTCGGAGGGCGTGCCGACCACACACATGCACAGGAGTGGCAGCCCCAGCCCGCTCAACGGCTTACCAACATGTACAGGAGTGGCAGCCCCAGCCCCGCTCAACGGCGTACCAACATGCTCAGGAGCAGGATCCCAGTGTCACGTCGAGAGAGGGAGAAACAGAGAGAGCGAAGCAACGTGCACCAAGCCGGACGAGAACGGCTGGGCCGGCCGACTCATTTTCTCTTCACTGATTGATCATCATCAGTATTAGTTAGTCCTTATTCATCGCCAGCAGTCCGGATCCATACCCCCGGTCGATTGCCGACCCCACCCCCCCTCTCTCTGCTCTCCATTATACATGGAGCTTTTTCTATCTACCCGGCCCCCCCTCCACCAGCGCCAGCCCCGTCCACAACACAACACAGCTACCAGTCACCAATTACAGCCTCACCGCCTCCCCGCCCCAGCAGCCACGGCATACGGGATGACGGGACGGGCAGAACATATAAACGCCATGATCCCGGCGCCCCCTCCCCGCGGCCGGACGCTAGACTCCCTGCTTGAGCAGCCAGCACTTGCGCTTGCCCTCCCCGCCCCGGAACGCGACGTGTAGAATGGTATTCCGCAGCGCGAGCTTGGGCACGGCCCCGTCAAAGTGTTTGTACATAATGTCCTCGAGGCTGGCCTTGGTCAGGTCTTTGTTGGCCTGGATGATGGCGAGGATGGCCGGGATAAACTGAGGCTGGGCCAGCTTGACGGCAGGGACGGGCTGGTTCGGTTGACTCAACAGCTGCAGCTGCGGCTGCCCCTGCGGCTGCGGCAGCTTGTTCGTGAGGACGGCGCCAAGCACGGCGCCGGGTGGGGCCGTCGCCAGGGACTTGTCGACCAGCGAGTGGGGGTCGGAGGGCCAGTACTCGGCGGAGAATGGATCGAAGCTGAAGCGGTCGGGCTCGAATCCGGCTGCGGCACGGGGGATCGTCAGCTTGCGCGCACACACACACAGACACACGCACGCCCCCCCCCACACAGACACACGTCCACACAGACACACGCCCACACACACACACCCACACACACACACGGGCGCAGCGCATGCGGCACATGATATGATCAGGGTAGGCGCTCACCGGCGATGAATTCCATCCGGTACCGGCTCATCGTCTCGTCCGGGCCCCGGCCGTGCTCGTCCTCGAAGCAGATCCCCGTCGACTCGGGCACCATGTCGGCCTGGCCCAGCTGGCCGTGGCGCGACAGCACGCCGGCGGCGGCGGCGGCGCCGTCGTCGTCGTCGTCCAGGAACTCGGCCATGTCGTCGTCATCGTCGTCGTCGGCCTCGTCCTCGTCCATGTCGATGTCCTCGCCGGCCTCGTCGTCGCCGTCGCCGTCGACCCACTCAGCCTCCGAATCATAGTCGTAGTGCAGGGGCACGATGTCGCGGGAGTGCGGGTGGCGGGCCAGCTGGGCCATGCCGGCGCGGGTCAGGAGGTAGGGCTTGAAGGTGAAGGTGCCGCAGAAGGAGGGGCGGACGTCGGTCGAGAAGGTGAGGCGCTTAATGGGGATGCTGGCCAGCTCGGACCGCCACCGGTGGATCTCGGCCGCGTCGCCGGCGTTCGAGGCGGCCTGGAGGTTCTCGAGCACGAACCGGACGGGCCTTCGGCAGATGCCGCGGGAGGTGCGGCGGAACCCGCCGCCGCCATCGCCACTGGCGTCGCCACCGCGGCCGCTGCCGCTGCTGCTGCGGAAGTACTCGCGGCCTATCATCTTCGGGAGTGGGGGGGCAGAGTCTGGTGCGTTATTGTATATCTCATCGTTGGGGCCCTCGGCTGGGGCCTGGGCGGCGGCGGATCTGAAGGGACTGGTGGCCATTGTGACTCCGTCCCGGATGAAGAAGGGCTGGAATCGCCTCCGGTACTCGGCCGGGGGGGCACGGGGGTGCTCGGCCGCCAGGCCGCTCTCTCGTGGGGCGGGGCTCGCTGCGGTGGTGGTGGTGGCGGCGGCGGTCGGGACCACAACGGCGGCCTTTTTGGGGGCGGCGGCAGCAAAAAACGAGCCGATCCGGAGCTGCTTCCGCTCCCTCTTCTCGGCCTCCTCGGCCTTTTTGCGCGCCTCCTCGGTCTTCTTCCGCAGGTCCTCCTCCTTGACCCTACGCCTCTCCTCCAGGGTCCGCTTCTTCTCATCCAGTTCCTTGGCCCTGGCCTCGCGCTTCTCCTCGGTCTCTTTCTTCTTTCGGTCGATCTCGGCCCTGCGCTCGTCCGACTCTTTCTTCTTCTTTTCCTGGTCCTCTGCCGTCAATCTCTTGCGCTTGGCTGGTTGTGGTGAGGGCGTGGCGGTGGTGGTGGCGGCAGTGGCAGTGGCATTGGATGTGGCAGCGGATGCGGATGCGGATTTCAGCGCAGCAGCAGCGGTGGTGGTGGTGGTGGTGGTGGGATCGGACGAGGCGGTGCCGACGCGTTCCGGAGAAGGGTGGTCTGAGGCGGTGGCGTGATCTGGAGCAGGGTGGTTTGGAGCAGGGTGGCCCGGGTCTGGGGCCATATCGTCTGGGAAAGGGTGGTGGTCTGGGGCTGTACCGTGATCCGGGGCGGTGGCGTGATCTGGAGCAGAATTGGCCGGAGAGGGGTGGTGGTCCTTGGCGGTGACGACGTGATCCAGAGCAGTGGCGGTAGGCAGTGTGAGGACATGAGTGTCCGGTGCCGTCGGACATGGGGTGATTTGCCGCTCGTCGGCCGAGCCGGGCTGGCTGTCGGACTCTTCGGCGGCAGCAGCAGCAGCAGCATCACTGGTCTTCAGGACCGTCATCTCCGGGGCGGCTAGTGTCCGAGGGGTATCAGGGTCAGTCTGGCAGAACCAACTCTGAACTCGGCCTGCCCTTCGAGACGGATATAATAGGACAGGACAGGACTGGACAGGACTGGACTGTACCAGACGGGATAGGAAAAGACAGGACAGGAAAGGATAGGACAGCCAGGCCGAGCATGGCACTCACCAGCCAGGGGCTTCTGGACCCCGCCACCCTCGTCTTTCGCGCCATCCTCGTCCTTCGCGCCACCCTCCCTCCCGCCACCCTCCCTCCCGCCACCCTCCTCCGCGCCCACGTTTCCGGCGGCGAACTCATCGTGGGTCCGCTTGCGGGATGGCTCGGCCCCCCCCATGTTCGCCGCCATCTCAGCAAGCGGCATCGAGACTCGGGCCCTGGCGTAGGCGCATAAAATAACAATAAAAAAAGGCCGAGGACCAGGTCGGAGTGCTTGATGGAGGGCGGCAGCAGGTATGTATAATCAGGGGGAGAGACACGATGCCGTGCTGAGTAGAGTTGTGGTCAACGAGCGGGTGGTTGGCGGGCTGGTGGCCAAGCCAGGTTAGGCGCGAGGGGAGAGGAGCAGAGAGGAGGGGGGTAGAGGGGAAGGGGGAGGGCCTGTGGTGGACGTTCGCGAGGAGTGGCGGCATGTGAGATGCAAAAAGACTGCAGGTCAGTCAGAATTAAGCCGCGAGTCAATCCCCGCCCACAGGCCGCGACACGGGTGGTCCTCCCCCGCGTAAGTTTGGCGTTCCCCCCTGCCAGCCACTGATGAGGGCCCAGTGTCTTCTTATCTGACTAAGGCACGGCACGCAGAGCCTGGGGCCGTGTGGTCTGGCACACCCACAGACCCACATGATGGCCACACACCCAGACATGGGCAGACACCACGCGGCCCAGCCCGATGCTTCTTCGAGCTGAGGTAGGCTGGATGGGTTTAAGGATCCCACCCTCGGGTCGACCGGCCCTGGCGGCCGGCCGGCGGACTGGCAGCCCCCCACCGGGAACTGACGAGCTCGAGCATGCGCCGAGGTCCAACTGGATTTATATTCCATGGGAATTTCAATGATATAGTGGGCAGACAATTCCTATAATAACCACGATGGCTATGTCGGCTCTCGACACACCCTAGATACAGGCCGAATCGTCCCGGCACTACTATCTGGTCGGTATCTTCCAGCCAACGTCGCGAAGCAACAAGTCTGACTGAGCCCCGCTGGAGTAATAATTGCGGTCATGACCACAGAAGCATAGAGGTTACTGCCGACCGACTACCGATCTAGATCAACACTGCGCTGCCCAGGCTTTTCCCCCTCGAACGCCAACGCTCCGGACCATCCGACTTTAAAAAATGAAAAATCCATATGCCGCTCTCATGGATAACAGCCTCTCCCTCCCGGTCATGCAGCCCCCGCCGTAACTGGCTGCTGGTGCTGGTGCTGCTGGTGCTGGTGCTGTCGCCGCCGCTCCTCCTGCATTCTCGGCAGCATGCTGTCACTGGCAGGCAATACATGCTGCTGCTGCTGCTGCTGCTGCATCTGTGCCAGCCCCCCACCACTGTCCGGTAAAGCACTGCCAGGTGAAGCACTGTCAGGTAAAGCAGGCAGCCCCTCTCGCTCGGGGTCGCTTGGACTGGCCAAGCAACACGGGTCGGCTGCGAGCAAGGTGGCATATCGTGAGTCGACGTCCCCCATAGTCTCATCGCCCACCGGACCTGAGCTGGCCGGGGTCAGCGGCAAGATGCAGTCGGGCGGCGGCGGCGGCGGCCGTGCCTCGTCCCGCGGCGGGTTCGGGAGGGTGGACGGCGATGGCGAGTCGCGTGGCGGCGTCAGCGGGCCGCGCACCGCCGCCAACTGCGGTCTTGGTTGCCGGTCAGTCGCGCCCGAGTCAGCCGGCTCGGGGAGGGAAATCAGCTCGTAGAAGAGCATGAAGGCGCCGGCCTCGGCCCGGACCGCCATCTCCTCCTCGTCCAGCCTGGTGACGGTCTCGTCGCTGAGACGCCACCATTCTTCCTTGCCGCGAGGGGTCGGCCCGGAGTGCAGCCTCTCTTTCTCTTGGGCAGCCCCCGCGGCCCCCGCGGCGCCCCCCCCCTCATTCTCCCCCTCATTCTGTTCCCCTTCCGCCCCTCCCTCCTCGTTCATCCCCTCGGCCGCGTCCTCCGCTTGATGGTGGTCGTCGTCTTCGTCCTCTCTCAAGGATGGGTCCAGAAACTGCCTATAGCATACGTAGTGCCCGTTGTCGTGTCTGCCGGAATGCGTGATCACGGCCCGGAGCTGGTATATCTTGTCCAGGCGGCTGCCTGGCTGGAGCCCGGTCTCGGCGTTCATAAACGAGTACGGGTCCATATCCCATATCTCCTCCGAGGCCCCGCCAGTCTTCTGGTCGGCCCCATCTGAGTCGGCCGGCTGGTTGATCCCCGGCGCGGCCGGCGTGCTTCCGATGCACCAGGGCGCGAGGTCGAGCTGGGACGTGAACTCCAGGCTGGCCAGATTCTTGTACATCATGCCGGTGGTGTCGTCAAATACCGACCGGTTCACGTGCAGGACGAGACATTGCGGTGGCCGGGCAATCACCGTGTGCTTGGTCTTGGTGGACGAGACCCGGTTCCGGGCCGAGATCTTGCACTTGTCCTGAATCGTCTGCCAGTCAAAGTCCTCCTCTTCGAGAGCGGCTACGACCGCCCTGAGGCGGGCCTCGGCCGAGGTCCCTCCTTGCTCCTCCGGCTGCTGCTGCCGCCTCTCCTCCTGTCCCTCCCCGTCACCGTCCCCCTCCCCTTCCTCCTGCCCTCCCACCCCCTCCCGGTCCGACTCCATGCCGCCCCGGTTGATGAGTGTCAGGCTGTGAAGCAGGTTCCGGGCTTTGAGCAGCGTGCATTTGGCACATTCCACGCCCTCGATATCTTCAATCCGGGTATACGCGTCCAGGCACTCATCCAGATAGCCCCGCTGCCGGCCCAGGGGCAGGTTGATGGTGAGAAAGTTGAACGGGATCATGGACAGGCCGTCCGTGTGGCGGCACTCGGTGCACACCACCCTCTGCGCCAGCGTCCCCTCGAGCGGACTTGCGAACCTTTTGGCCTGGGAGACCAGAGTGCTGCTGCTGCTCCTGTAGCTCATGCTGCTGCTGCTACCGCGGCTGGTGGCAGCCGCGGCCAGGCTGTCGCAGGCCGTCGTCGTCGACATGGGCTCATCCCACTCCAGCCCCTTGACGGGCAGAACGGCCCTGGCGACCTTGGCCATCTCGGCATCGACCTCCTCGAGGAGCTTGGAAAAGTACTCCTGCGCATCCTGCTGCTGCCACGTATTCAGCGATTTGAGCGGGGCCGGTGTCCACAGCACCCGGCCCCAGTTCACCCGGCTGCGCAGCGCCGCGTTGAAGTCGCGCAGCGCTGCGGCCGTACTCCTATCCGGGTCGCCGCCGGCACACCCGGCCCTCGAGGCCTCGAGATAGGCCGGCAGGCGCTCGAGCGCGGCGAGGCTCTGCAGCACGCTGTTCTGGAAGCATGAGTTGTCGTTGTTGCCGAGCCCGACCGGCCGCGTCCGGTCGATCGCCGTCAGGGCGGGCAGGCTGCTGGCGAGGCCCCGGGCCGCAAAGGTGACCGAGGCCATTATGCCGCCGCCGCCGCCGCCGGGCTGGGCAATGCCGATGAGCCGCGCCATGATGGCACCCTTTTCCTCATCCGTGTCCGGGACCAGATTCCGCGGTGACCACGGGAACGGGGGCGGGTTCAGCCAGTCGTCGAGCGCGGCGAGCAGGCGCGCCGGCGTGGCGGTGACGGCGAGGTTCCAGAGAAGCAGCTTCGGCCGTACAGGCCTCCGCGCGCCCGAGGGGAGGCGTCGGTATAGCGCGTAGAGGGCGGAGCCGACAACGATGCCGACCGAGAGGATGGCGACGGCCGCGTTGGCGGCGCAATGTCGCTGGAGGCTGGAACTGGTGGGTGATGGCAGCGGTGCCGGCGCGGCCACGGCAGCCGGGGGTGAAAAGGTGTCCGCGGCGAAGGGATAGTTCTCGGGTCTGCTGCCAGCGTCGTGGCCGTGGCCGTGGTCGAGGGCGTGACCGTGGCCGTGGCAGTGGGCGTGGTCGTGGCAGTGGGCGTGGTCAAGCCAGATGAGATCCGGAAACGGTTCCATCGTCATGAGGCTAGGAAATAGCGTGACGAGTAACCGTCAAGCCAAGCACGGGTGGGAAGGAGGGAGCCCGAGGGGTCTCTTTTCGTCTGGGAGGAGCGCAAGTGCGCAGGGGCAGCTGAGCAGCAGCAAGGCCGGGTCATGGCCAGGGAAAGGCGATCCAAAACTGATGGGGTATCATTCCATAAATCATGCAAGCGGTAGCGATTTAGATCTGGCGTGGAACATGCGCAAATGTTTGCGACAAGCTCTGCGGCACGCTCGCCGGGCTGGTTTGAAAAAAGTGGTGGCCTAACACGTACTGGTTCGATTTACTTGCGCCCGCTACAGACAGACAGCGGCGGCTTAGTCAAGGAGGGCGGCGAGGAGCTGGCCCGCCCGCTCGCATGCCACGATAACCTTGTCTCGGCCGCCATCCCCCACAATGAGGACCCTCCCCCAGACGTTCATAAACACATGTCATGATTCCTCACAGGACCGGGTCCCTATGACATACATACCAAGGGCCCGGGCCCGAGGAGATGCCCGAGGGGACCAGGGATCGGATACCAGCCGCTCGGCCCCGCGCGGCCGCCCGCTCAGGCCTCGAGGGGTAGCGGGCGGGGTAATAATACCGTGGCCGCAGTACACACATATGAGCAGGAGACCTCTCGTCCATCCCTCTTTATCTTTCTCATCCTATCATGTGGCCCCACAAAGTGTGTCGACCCCAGCCAGGCCAGCCTCTCACACATCTGCTGCTGTCCCTGCATTTCGCCACATCAGTCATCATCAGTCATCAGCGCGAATCATAGCCCCAGCAGAATGTCCCATCACCATAGCCCGTCGGAAACTCGCGTTATCTGCTGCCATTATACAGACACTCCCGCAGCCATCTTCCCATCACCGACCGCCGTGACCGCCCATGACAACAACACCACCACCTCCCATCATCCCCTCTGACCATACACTCCGCTAGCCAGCTCCTCCGGTTGTCCCCGCCATCATCGCTTCTCATCGCTTCTCATCACTCATCTCTCCTCATCATGACCCCCGGCTTCCTCCCCCACACACACCGGAAATTCCAATAGGCGTGTTGCCTCAGGCTGCGGACCTCGGCCCGCATGTGAGCGCAGTAGAACTCCACATCCCGGCCGTCCCATCCGGATACGATCCTGGCCATGGCCGACACGTAGCCCTCGCAATCCTGCTCCAGGGTGGCCTGGCACACCCGTCCGATCTCCTTATGCCTGGGGTCCCGGGCCCAGCCGCCGGCGGGGCACTTGTGTGGGCTTGTGGTCAGCCGAGTGGTCACCCACAGATCGACCCCAACCCCGGCCCGGTCCGACTCGGCCACGCGGGCAGGCGGGCGGGCAGACGGGCGGGCGGGCAGGCACCCACCTTCAGATTCAGCACTTCAACGTCTTCCATGCCGAGCCGCTCCATGGCCCGGGTCTGCAGATTGTTTTCCAGAATCTCAAACGTTCGGTTGGTCCTGCGGCCGCCCTCAACGAAGAACCGGCCCCACTGGGCCAGCGCCCCCTCGGGCCGCATCGTCCCGTCGTCGCACCGGGCCGCGGGCGAGGCCTCGAAGCTTTCGATCCAGCCGCCCGGCTTGGTCACCCTCCAGGCCTGGTCAAAGAGGGCGTCCCAGTCGGTGATGGAGCCCAGCAGGAGCCGGATGTGGACGTAGTCGAACGTGTCGGCGGCAAACCCCCACTCCGAGTTGCAGTCGTCGATCTCGCTGGGAGGGGGCGGGCCGGGTCAGGAGGACGCGATTGGCGGGGTGGCGACGGCCGAACCCTCGACACAACAATCAACGCTCAGCAAATACGCAACACTCACAACTTGACGTTCGGAGGGACCAAGGTCGGCTGGATCGGCGAGATGTCGGTTCCGATCACGTCGCATTCCGGAAACTCATCCGCAAAGTCGATGGCCCATACGCCGATGCCGGTGCCGACATCGAGCGCGTTCTACGCGACAGCGGATCAGCGGGGGGGCACAAAAGCCAGACATTTGAAGATGAAAGCCCACCTTGAGGTTCGCCCGCTCGAGCGGGGCCTTGTACAGTTTCTTGCCGAGCAAGAGGTAGCACATGTGGGCTTGTAGTTCCATCGCCTGGAGGTGGCGCTCATCATTGCACGCCCTGGGAGACGGCAGAGTCAGGACATGGCGGACGAGCGGCCGCAGCCGAGGTGATGGGAAGAGAGCGGTGCTTCAGCGGACCAGTACTCGGCCGTGCCGCACTCGGCGTGGTACCGGCGCCCGTTGATGGTGCGGTACGTTAGGATACTGGACGTCATGGACGCGCAAGGGCTGGCCGTGCCGGAGCCGAGGGCTGAGTCGGCATCGTCATGCTGGCATGGCATGCAGGGTCAGCAAAACTGTGGCCTGCGGGCCGGGAGGGAAGGACGATTAGGAGGACAAGAAGGAGGAGGAGAGGAAGAGAAGGCCGAGGCGGAGGAGAATGACGAGGAGATATAAAGATGGAGACGGAGGAATAGTACGAGGAGAGGAAGAGAAGAAAGGCCGAGGCGGAGGAAAAGGAGGAGATAAGGCTTGGCCCGATCGTAAACCGACCTCCGGAAGGGGAGCTTCCGCCCAGTGACCAGCGGGCAGGATGGAGGTGGTGGCGGCGGGCCGGGGCCGGCGGGACCCGGGAACCGCAGCCGGCAGCGAGGAGGACGGAGCAGCAGCGGCAGCGGCCAAGGGGTGGGGGGAGCAGGAGGACTGCTGGCTGGTGGGCATGATGGTTGGACTGGGGGGCGCGACCGCCAAAAACACCAAACTCCAAACTCCAGAACCCCTAACGCGCTCTCTTGATATTTCTGGCCAAATGAGACGAGACTGGACCAGACAACAAGAAAAGAAGAGGGCAGCCGGGAGGTAGGAAGATCAAGCTGTTTTGCGGGTGTTATTGTGTGAGCGCCCAGCCTCCTCCCTCTCCCGTCCGGCGTACACACCTACCGACCGACCGACCGACCAACACACTGATCTGCATGAGGGGACGAGAATCTCCCACTTATCAGGAGGGAGATGTGCTGGCCAGTTTTTATTTTGGGTCTTGGTTGATTCCTCTTCTCTCACGAGCAGAGCATGCCCGGCAATCGTTCGCGGTGGTGGGGGAGGGGGACTATGATGGCCCGCCTCGGCCGACCACCGTTTCTGATGCATCCATCCATCTCACTTGCAGCGACCGCTGCCGCCGCCTTCCTTCCAACCAACCACAACCCGCAGCGTGCGCCTTGTCAGTCCGGGCGGGCAGGCGGGCAGGCGAGCAGCAGACGGGTGAGCAGACGCCAGAAAGTCCCCGGCCTGGCTGTCTGTCAGATCCGACCAATCGACTTGTCGGCTGGTCTCGGCCTTCCCCACATGTCGGTCTGTCTGTCTGTCTGTCTGCCTGTCTGTCTGTCTGTCTGTCTGTCCATCTCTGACTGTCGGTCTGTCTGTCTCTGATCTTGCCCAAGGACGCGAGGGAAAGGACCAGCGCGAGGCGGCAGGCCCGGCTGACTGACCGGGGCCGGTCCAGCCCCCCCTCTCTCCCGAACTATGGTAGGTAAGAAATGCTGCTGGCCGCCGCTGGAGGGTCTAGTAGTTCCAGTCGCCCACGGGGCTATTTGCGGCAGGATCGGCGGCAGCGGCGGCAATATCCCCGAGCGCTGGCTGGCTAGCTAGCTAGCCGGCCGGCCAGCCAGCCAGGCCTAAACAGTCACACATGCGAGCACTTTGGTACGGCGGTGACACGACCAGCTGGGATGGTGGGGGGCTGTCCCCGTGTGTTATTAGAGACGGCGCTTGATCTCTACTCTCGGATTTCCGACCCGCCCGGGTGCGACTCAACTCGGCCGAGCTCTATATCCTGCGACCCCGGCTGCTCGCCCTTGCTGGCCGGCTCCGTATAATCGCCCGCACTCGGGCCGGCCCCGAACGCGTACGCGGCCGGGCGGGGGCCCCACGCCCAGCCGGAGCCGGACCCGAGGGGCGGGTGGTACCACCGGAACGCCACGTACGCGCACGCGATCCCGATCAGGCTGCCGCTCAGGATGTCGACCCCGTGGTGGGCGTAGTCCATGTATCGCGACAGCGAGATGTACAGCGCCCCGCCGCACGGCACGAACACGGTCAGCAGCAGGAAGGCGGGCGCGCCGGCGGACTCGTCGCGGTTCGCGATGACGGCGTCGGCGGAGAAGCTGGGCGTCGGCGCGGCCGGCAGCAGCATCCGGGTCGGCTCCGCGGTCGGGGTCGCCGAGTCGGCGGCTCGGTCACCCGCACGGGAGGCGCCGGAGCCGGGCCCGCCCCCGGCCGAGCGCGGCGGCGGGAGCTTGGCCGAGAGCTTGGCGGCCATGAAGAGGGCCAGGTAGAGGAGGCCGGCCCAGGAGACGGCCGAGTGCCCGCTGGGCCAGCTCTGGAACCCGTCGTTGAGGAGGCGGGTGTCGGGCTGGCGGCAGATGTCGACGGTGACGACGGCCCACCGGGCCGAGATGTCCTGGCCGTCGCCGCCGACGGTGTGGCGACCCACGGCCGAGAGGTCGGGCCGGCACCGGGCCAGCATGTTGGGCCGGGGCTTGCCAAAGTTCTTGAGGCCGGTGGTGATGACCAGGGCGGCGGCGACGCTCATGGCCAGGCCCAGCCACCCGGCGTGCCATTCCCACAGCTGCAGCCGGAGGATGCGGCGCCGGCCGGCGCCGGAGCGGATGGCGCGCCCGGGCGTGACGGCGAACGCGAGCACGACGATCAGGCCGGCGGGCACGACGATGGCGACGACGGCGGCGAGCCAGACCGGGACGGTGTCGGGGACGAGCGGGTACGAGATGGAGAGGTCGACGAGCGAGAAGGCATGGTGGCGCGGGGTGCGGCCGTTGAAGATAAAGGCCACGACGACAAAGATGCTGTGTTGGGGGTCAGCCGGGTACCTTGGGCCCGCGCGGGCGCGGGTAGTGGCCGGGCAGGATCGTCGTCCGCTTACACAAACACTAGCCAGTCGAGGATATACGAGACAAAGAGCCGCCTCGAGGCGGCCGACGCTCCGGGGGGGCTGGGGGGCGGCATGGCAATGTCGACGCGAACGATGATGGGGATGGCGATGAGGGTGCCAAGGGGCGAGGAGACATGGCCGGGTGCTTGTTATTATTAATCGCAGGTTGCGCCATGTCTCGGCGCCGCCGCCGCTGCTCAAACATGCAAACTGCTGGGCACTTTTGAGCACTGGCACGAGCCGGAGTGCTGGGCGTTGGCAACTGCCGGGGCCGGTCGATCAGTTCTCGGATGCAGACGGATAGGGGGTCCGTGGGGAGCGGTGGTTTCCCTGTTGAGGTTGGGGACAGAACGGGAGAAAAAAAGACGCTAGGCGGAGGCAGGAGATCGACTGCGGGCCCTGCCTGGCCAGATGCCAGACCAGGCCGAGCCACCGGAGCTCTCCCAAGATGGCGCCGATCTGGCGCCTGGGTGGGACCATTGGTGCTGCTCCGCACCTTCCCCCTTCCCTGGGCTTGGCCGGTTGCTTGACCTGGCCGCTTGGCTCCGTGGCAACGATAGCATTGCAGCAGCATTGCAGCAGCAGCATTGGAGCACTGCCGCAGCGGAAAAGGGCAGGGGCGGAGCCGGCGGGGGTCTTGGCTGGTTGTCTGACGAGGGGGGTCACATGTGGAATGTACAGCTTGGGCGAGGCCCGATTCAGGTCAGTGGGTTGAGACACCAAGGCTGACACGTTGGCCCGGCCGAGGGGGGGCGGGATTCTGCCAAGAGAGAATACGGCATTGTCGGCGAGTTGCATGGCAGGCCGGCCTACGTTGTGGCGCGTGTCGGCCCATGTGTGGTCGCGCCCTGGATACATCAGAGACTAGACAGTCAGGGCCACGACAAGCAGTGAGGCCAGAGGGTCGGTGCTGCTCCTGCAGCAGGAAACTGAAAAGAAACCCTTTTATATATATATACTTTGCTAGGGGAGAAGAGTAGAAAACTCTACGTGAAAAATGAAATTGCATAAACGATAAAAATCGAAAATGAATATGAAAAATGAAAAAAATACATGCAACACCAGGGATTCGCTGGTCGTCACCGACCCAACTACTAGTCTGGCGCTCATTGGCTTGGCTATCGGGGAGCAGACGGGACCCGGCGTTTTCCAATGGCTATGGTCGCATGTGGAAGAGGGCACGATGGCGGCGTAGAGATGGGCCAGCCAGGCAAAATGTTGACAATAGAAGCAGCATTGTCACGACGGCCGCTTCGCGCATCGGGAATACCTGGTTTGCAGACCGGGGCACTCGTGCTACTTGATCTATTCCAGGCCACGATATTCCAAGCCATTCTCCAAGGGGGTTGGAGGGGCAAGCAGACCGTCGAGTGCCGAGCCGATACAGGTACCGGCAGCGCTCAAGGCCCGATTGACCCGCTATCGCGCCGAGTCTGGAATATATGGCTGGTCCGGGCCGGTCCGGCATTGGCATGCCCCCGAGGAGACCGACCTCGAGAGACTTCCAGGAATGCTCATAGCCGAGGGTTGAGGCCATACAGGAGATCTACCAGCTTTTCAACATGTCATTTTCTATATTGTTTAACCATAGGGAAACTGGACACCTTATTGTGGCCTATTTGGGGGTCGCACAAGGCCGCAACAACAAGTCAGGTTCGTACCAGGGCGAGCTGGCCGGCGAGAATAGCGACCTTGACGTGGAATAACCAGTTACATTGCGCAAGGCAATCCAGTATTATTGAATAGACTGCCTTATGCGGCCGGCTCCAAGCCCAGTGTCGAGCCCTCGACTCAAGTCAAGTGAGTCACCAAGAAAAAAATAATCGGCCCGTGGTTTGTTATATTTATCGCAAAAAAATAAAACGAGTGGTAGCTATAGCGGGGTCTGAATGCGCAAGCGCCTCCTCCAGCCCCCCTCCAAAATCCAGCTCAGCTCTCGCTCCTGCTCCCGCTCTCGGCAAACCTTGCCACTTGTTTTCCTGCCACCAACCCGACTCACGAGCCGACCAAGGTGAGACCGCAGAAGATCGACCGGTGGGATTCATGCAGCGAATCAGCCCCTCCCAACCCTCTCCAAGAGAAGAAGCTACTGACCCGCAAGCGATGACCATCAGCCCGAGGACCCCGCTGTCACCGGCAGCAGCAGCAGCAAGACCCAACCGCGACTGCCACGCACCATATCACTACTCTGCCACCGCGATGGTGGCCACCACGACGGCGGTCCCGGCGGCCGCCCCCCCGCCAGACCCAGCCTCCTCAAGCGCGCCCCAGGAGGAGAAGCAGCTCTCTGGTGCCGAGCTGAAGCGCAAGATGAAGGAGGAAAAGGCGGCCCGGCGCGCCCAGGTAAAGCAAGATCGGGAAAAAAACCAGCCGCCTCACACCGCCCCGCCGCCACAGGGAGCCAGCCATCCTGCCCATGGCACCGGCGCCAAGCAGAGGCCCGAGGGCCCGCAATCGGCCCCGCAGGCAAGCCAGCCGGCCGCGAAGCCTGCCAAGGTTACCAAGTCCGGCAAGCCAGCCAAGACTGCCAGGTTTGCCAAATCGCCGACCGTCCTGGCCTCGACCGCCCCCAGCGCCAAGAAACGGCTGCCGGCGCGGCCCGCGCTGGCCCCTCGGAATTCCGTCCCGGAATGCTTCAGCCACCTCGCGCGCGCCAACCCGGCCAACCTGGCCAGCCCGGCCAGCTTTGCCCCGGCAGACAAGGCCATCCACCCGGCCATCGCTCGGCTGGGACAGCACATGAGGTCCTTGCTCATCAAAGACAACATCACCCGGGTCGAGGCCACCCTCATGGCCTTTGGCAAGGTAGGTAGATACCCCTGGCCCGACCGATTCTGGTCCGACCTGGGTTGACCCGACCTGACCGATACCCCGTTCCAACCCCCCCCAGATCATCGGGTCCTACGAGACCCCCGCGGGACACGCGTTCTACCGCCACTTCAACACCCACGTGCTGGCTTCCAACGTCCACTACCTCGCTGCGTGCCGGCCCCTGAGCTTCGGCATGGAGAACGTGATCCGCTGGCTCACGAAGAAGGTCAGCACCGTCGACATCGACCTGCCCGACCACGACGTCAGGATGGCTATATGCGATGCCATCGACACGTTCGTGCACGAGCGCGTCCGCCTCGCCGATTTCGTCCTCGTCCGCACCGCCTCGGCCATGATCCACTCCGGCGACCGCGTCGTCGTCTTTGGCAGCCACCATCTGATCTGCAGCACGATCCTGAAGGCGGTGGAGGAGGACCGCAAGACCTTCAGCCTTGTCATCATCGACGACCCGCATGAGCCGGCCGGCAAGGCCCTGGCCCGGTGGGCCGCCGCCCTCCGGGGCGTGCGTGTCACCTACTGCGCCGACCTGGCGTGTATGCGGTGGGTGTTCGGCCCCGCCGCCGCGACCCTGGTCCTGGTCGCGGCCGAGGCTGTGTTCGGCAACGGCGGTATCTACGCGCCCGCCGGCACCTGCGACGTGGCCGTGGCCGCGCACGAGGCCAGCGTCCCGGTCGTCGCCCTCTGCGAGAGCGTCAGCGTCTGCAGCCACGTGGCGATCGACTCGGTCGCCTTCAACGAGATCGACCCCGCGGCCGACGACCACGACGGATTCCGGCTGATGTTCGACGTCACCCCGGCCCGATATGTGTCCCGCATCATCACCGAGCTCGGAACCACCCGGCCCGACTCCGTGTTCGCGATCCTGCCCAAGCTCGACGACCTCTAGCTTGCTACAGGCAGAGATCATGGACTTGGCCACTTGACTTTTGACTGGCCGGACCGCCAGTAAGGGCCAGCCCGCCGATGGAGCCAGCCGATCGATCCATGCTTGGCTCTGCGGCCGGCCCCTCTTCGTCCCTGGCGCCGGGGGGATCATGTTGGAATGGGGGGCCGCGACGGGGGGGACTGGGGGTATGGGGCTGGCATGGGACTGGTGCGGGGCTGGTACAGGACTCTGGCGAGGCTGGGATGGTAGCCGACTGGGATGGGATTCGTCCCGGCAGCGTATATTAATAAATCCCGATAGCCCCGACCGCCCCTTGGTCATCGGGCCGGCCGATCCCCGCCGCCTTGTCCTCCTGCCTTTCTTTGTTTCTCATCATACTTGCCCCTGGCCCTGGCCCTGCCCGTCTCTCGCCGCCTTCCGGGCGCGCTTCTCCAAGAGCTCCTGCTTTCGCGCGTGCAGGATTGCGGTCTGGCGCTGGTCCAGCCCTTGGAGCCAGTACCCAAAAGCACCGAACCCGGCCATGTAGCAAGGGTAGACCCAGAGCACGTCCTTGGCAAGCCACGGCCGCATCTCGATTCCGAGCTGCCAGCCGCGCACGGCCACGCCTAGAGCATACAGACAGATCAGCCAGGCCTGTCCAGAGGGAGGGAGCAGGAGAGAGGGAGCAGGGGAGAGAGGAGGGGAAGAGGAGGGGAAGAGGAGGGGAGAGCGCGGTGGGGAAGGAGGAGGGGGAGGAGGAGGGGAGAGCAAGAAGGACAGAGTAAGAGGGGGGTCGACCGACGCAACGTACCGAACATGCCCCACATGATCACTCGGGCGACCATGGCAGAAACCGCAGAGGGGCGTTGAGGCGCAAAGGTGGGACAGCCGTCAAGGCGTGACAGGCGTGACAGGCGCAGATGAATCAATCAGATTGGCGCGGGCGCGGGCAAAGCCGGCTCGCTTGAATGCGGATAGAAAAGGGCAGTAGAAGAGCTACCGGCAGCAGCAGCAAGCAGTCATCACGAACTCGGGAACTGTTTTGGGAAGACGTGAGGAGAAGCGGCAGAGCCACGTCACGTGATGATAAGAAGAGGCTGGAGCCCCACCGCCCGCCGGGCCGACGCCAGGTACGTCGGCATTGTCGTCGTTGTCGTTGCGCAACATCAAACGGCACCCCAAATCGCGCCGAGGCTGCCACCAATCCGCCGCCAATTCCCATCGCGCCTGCCCGTGCGCATGCCCCAGCCAGATGAGATCCAAAATACCGCCCTCATTGGCCCCGGGAGAGTAAACACGTACCGCTCCCAACATGGCGCCTGCCGCCGACGTCGACCAGGCCGCCGGCCCCTTCCTTGCCAGCCACACGCCGCCGCCGTCTGGAATACCGCACCACCACCCCGAGGCCGCCATGGAGCCGGCAACAAGGTCGGCTGCAGCGGCCGAGCCCGGACCTGGCGCCGCCCCCGCCACCGCAGACTGGGGCCAGCCCTCGTACAAGCGAGCGTGGCCGTCCAAGATGTTCAAAGCCTCGGACCTGCCCCTCTCCACCGCCACCCGCGACGGCATCGAGCTTCTGACCCAGAAATTCAAGAAAGCGGGAGACTATGATTCTCACCGGAAGAGTCTCTGGGCCACGTTTGAGGAGACCGTAAGTGCGAGCATCCATCGTCTTGCTGTCCTGCTTTCTTGTCGCCCCCCCCGGCTAACGAGGATCCGATCGATTTCCAGGGCCACAAGGAGCGGATCAGACAAGAGGTCCTCAAGATCGCCGAGGCCGAGATCGACCGCAACCCCCAGCAGCTGCTCAAGATCGCTCCCAGCAAAGCCCTGACCCTGATCAACGGCGCCATCGACCGGTCCGGCACGTACGAGCGGATCCGGGAGATCGTGTCAGACCTGATCGACACCGACGCCATCGAGGCGTCCATCCGCCAGATCCGGGCCCGCGACGTCGGGCTGGAAGCGGCCATGGCCGAGAAGGCGCGGGGCGGGAGGACCGATCAGGACTATGAGAGAGATCAGGAGCAGAGGTCCGCCCTGAGAGAGGAAGCCAAGCGCCGAGAGGCCGAGGCCGAGGAGCAGAAGCGCCACTTTGCGCGCGAGCAGCGCCAGCTGGAGCGGGAGAAGGAGGCCAAGCGCAGGGAGGCTGAGAGGGAGGCGCGGAGGCGCGAGCGCGAGAAGGAGCGCGAGAAGGAGCGCGAGAGGGTGCGGGAGAGGGAGGAGGAGAAGGAACTGGCCAGGGAGCGGGAGCGGGAAAAGAAAAGAGAGAGAGAGCGGGAGAAGGAGCAGGAGCGCGAAAGGGAGCGGGCGCGGGAAAAGGAGAGGGCACGGGAGATGGAAAGAGCGCGAGAGCGAGAGCAAGAGCGGGACCGGGAACGGGAGCGAGAGCGGGACCTCCGGCGGAAGCGACAGCTGGAGCTGGACCGCGAACGCGAACGCGAACGTGAGCGCGAGCGAGATCGGGAGCGAGATCGGGAGCTGGAGCGGGAGCAGGACCAGAAACGAGCACGGGCCCGAGACCGCGACCGCGACCGAGACCGAGACCGAGACCGCGATCGTGATAACACGAACCGGGAACGAGACAAGGGCCGGGAACGAGATCAGGACCAGGACCAGGGCCGGGACCATCAGCCCCGAGACCGCGATACCCAGCAACCGGCCGCCAAAGAGCTCACCAAGCTGGACTACGATATGCTCGAAAAAGAGGCGCTCGCCCATCTCTTGCGCGAGAGCAACAGCGGGTTGCCGAAGAAGCCCGAGCTCGAGGTGGACGCCTCCCTGGCCCCACCCCCGCGCCGCAAGAATCGGCCGCAGTCAGCGATCGAGCCCATGCCGCGCCGCCACCGCGAGCCGGCCGGTGCTGGCACCATTACCACCAATCCGCCAAAAGAGATCGCCATCCCTATCACGGCCCCCGCCCCCACCCCCGCCCTCGTCCCCCTTCCCGTCCCCACTGCGACACCCACCGCCACCATCGTCACCGCCGCCCCTGCCAATCCCAAGCTCACGGACCTGAAAGAGACAGACAGGGCTTCCCGAAGCTCGTCGGGTCCTCCTCCCTCGCGAGACATGTCCTCCGAGAGGACGAGGGAAGGCGAAGATCGTCGCCGCCGCCGCCGCCGCCGCCCCAGTCGGTCTTCGTCCAGGGACCGTCATCCCTCCTGGCTGCCAGGTCACTCCGGCCCCCCTCGAGACCGGGACCGCGACCGGGTCGGGTCCTACAGGAGCCTCTCGCGAAGCCCGTCCCGTTCCCGCAGACGCGACGACTGGCATGAGCGGCACGACCGTCGCGAGAGGAGCGGCTCGGCGACGTCGAGGCCCACCGCCAGACGGGACAGGAGTCTCAGCCCGGCCCGGCCCAGACGTGGTGACCGCGAACGTGACCGCAGCCGGTCGCAGTCGCGCCGCCGCCGCGACAGGCATCATAGATGGAGTCGCTCACAGTCTCCGCACCGCCACGACCGGTCTCGGTCTCGCTCCCGCTCCCGCTCTCCTCGCCACTGGGACCCCTACCGCGCTCGCGACCGATACCGTGAGAGGGAGAGGGATCGGAGCCGAGACCAATACTGGGGTCGGGACCGCGACCGCGACTACCATGAACGGGACGAAGATCTTCGGGCCGCGCCGCCACCGTCGCGTCGCGAAGACCGCGAAAGAAACCTGGCCACCCTGGCGCCCGCGCCTCTCGGCGACGACAAGGCCTCGACCAGGCCGGATTCGCCAGCACTGGGTCGAATCCGTGTCGAGCCGCTGCCCCCCGATCGGCGCCCCGGTGGTGGTGGTGGGGGGCGCGATTCGCGCAGTAGCCTGGCGGCCCACAGCCGCAGTCGCAGCCGCAGCCGGCAGAGAGAGGGGGAGAGGGGAGCGGAGAGAGTGAGAGAGAAAGATGATGACCGTGACCGGCGCGACCGTGAGCACGGGACCCCCAGGATCCACGATCGCGATCGGGACCGCGAGAGGACCAGAGATCGCGACTACGACCGCGACTACGACCGCGACTACGATCGGGACCGAGAGAGGGCCAGGACTGGCAGGGATCGGGACCGAGACCGAGACCGAGACCGAGACCGAGACCGAGACCGAGACCGCGACCGAGACCGAGACTACGATCGGGACCGGGATCGAGATCGGGATCTGGACCGGGACCGCGATAGGATGGGAGATCGAGACCGCTATCGAGACCGCGACTTGCACAGGGATCGCGAGAGGGAGGATCGCAGGAGCCGGAGGGGCCGGAGCCGATCACCGCATGATAACAGGTCGCCAAGCCGGCGCCTGGGCTAGAACCCCTCGCCGTCGCCCGTCTCCCTGTCGGACGGTAGGAGCGCGACCTATGCAGCTGATATGCGGCCGGAAACACAGCCGCCCACTGATTGGCGGACCCCGCCAAGACCGCAGCATCTGCGGGAGCAGGTCTTGCTGCCGCAACCGCAACCGCTGCCGCTGTCTCCGGCACCATCGTGTCGGATCACTGCCCAGGGCTGGTGATATGATCCCATACCTTGGGGTCAATCACAATCAACTGCAAGTCGGATAGCACAGTTGGTATGCCAGGTGTGTGCTCCAGTGAATATGAGTGTGCTGGGGGATCGCAGGTGATTGGGTTGAATCCTCCCATCCCCCCCACTGGATAGCATAATAAGACTGAAAATCAGTACGACCTATTCTCGATACTTGCGAGTATGATGGATCTATGGCACTTGGAAAAAAGAGATAGTATCTTTTTTCGATTTGCTCTCCCCATATTGTATGGAGAGATCCTATCCTATTTATGCTCGATAGGAGCTTCTGATACCTCATCTGCTGAGCCCGCATCGATGACCTCATTGGCGCGGGAAGCTCTGATCTGCCTCCGTGATGACCGCACGATTGGCCATCCCTCTCCACTGTGAGCTGATCAGGCCACGCTGATCCTGCGAGGACCCGGCCGAGCAGGAGGCCAGATCGGAGCACCGCAAGTTCGGACTGTGTTTTCCATCTGTAGCCTATTGAGCGACGGAATAGATCCGGTCCAGGGCCCACGATCCATGGAGCGGGCGTCACACCTGCCAGGCGCGTCGTCGGACCCAATGAAATATATATCGCTATACTCCATACTAAACAGCAAACTAGAACCAAAGTATAATGCAAACCGCCATCGACAACTCGGCAGCATGACAGACACGACAACGGATACAGCCGACAGATCAACAGCTGTACCAAAAACCCGGTGACATTGCATAACAGAGCCTATTAGACAACAAACCCGCCACCGACACTCACAGGCTTGCGGAGCCGACCAAGACACGACCGACCATAATTGCCTGCCCTTCAGCGCCGCGCCTGGCCAGTCCACCCGAATGGCTCGATTGGCCCGCCGCGACCTCCGGAACCGGCCCACATCATGGATGGCATGCCGGCCGATATCCAGGTTCTGAACGAATAACGGGGTGAAATACACACACACACACACACACTATGAATGAAATCAAGGGAACTAGATCTAGCTCCAGCCCAGGAGGGAGGCGGCCTATCCTCCCTCCCAGGAGAAGCCGACGCGTCATATGGTGCGGGCGCGGGGGGGGAGTGGGAGGGGGCAGGTGTGACTTGCAAGCATTATAGGCCAGATCGAGCCATGCTGCCGAAGCTGCCCTATCGAATCAGCGGGGATGGCAGCAGCAGAAGCAGGCGCTCCCTGGCGCTCCGCTGCTCTCAGAACTTAAACTGCGATAGAGTCCTTGCGGAGGATATTTTTGCGTGCGGCCGTGCGTTCGTGCGGGCGTCAGACGATCATGATGACCAAAGCCGCGACCAGTCTTCCCTGCAGGAGTGAGTTGCGGCCGACCGGGGCCCGTCGACCCTCACTTGATCAGCTCGCTCGCAAGGCGAGGGGGCGACTCATGTTCGACGGGTTCTATTCTTGATCAAGATTCGGCCTTGTGCTATACCACGCCGTTCTTGCCGATCCGAATTCCCATGGGGGGGCGGACCGGCCGCGCTGGCTGGCTGCCGCTTGACCCGGCGCGGCCTGGTGGTCGCCGCCGCCGCCGCCGCCGCCGCCGTTTGGCCGGACCGATCGGCCGTCTGTTCGCTCAGACAGGCAAACAGGCTCGAGTATCGGTCGAGTCACGTCACGGCTGGGCTGGTGCCCCTTGTGCAGTGCCGAGACATTGGCCGGCGACGGATGCGGGGAGGTGGGGCCGGCTCATCTGGCCAATGGGGAGGCGCAAGTCGGTGCGACATGGACGAGTCCGGTGCGGCTGGAAAATAGGGACCCTGACCGGATCTGATGGCACGCTTGTTTCTGACCTGCATGATTGACGGGTCTTGACCAATCTGGCACGCCCGAGAGATTAGGAGCAGGCCGGGCCTCGGCGAGTGGCGCCTAGCAGAGTCCAGCCCCGACGGGTCATGGCCTGCCGGGCGCGACGCGACAAAATATCTGCCCCCCCCCGTCCGCCAAGGCTTGCCACCAGGCGCCACACCTTACAGCCGAGCGAGATCCCCCTTACCCCTGCAGTCTTCTCGAGTCAACCCGGCCGTAAGGCAAGCCGTCACAGACCCGGCCGAGCCGAGCCGAGTATGCGGGGGGAAAGCAGGCTGATATTACCGCAATGCGCTTGGAAACAGGATCCGGCCCAGTCAGACCAGCCAGGGATACCTACCTGCCCGGTAAGCTGCTGGCCAGGGCCGGATCACATGCTCTCTCTCTTCTCTCTTGTCAGCTCGCCGCAGCTCCGGCCGGGTCTTGCTCGCGAAGATGCCCCCCGTGAGACCCAACCTTGAAGCCCCACTCACTCAGCACATCAGCACAGGGATCACAGCCATCTTCCCTGCCTCTGCCTCTCCCCTGTGTCCCTCCCGCAATGCCATCTCGGATTCATCCTTTCTGTACCGTTGTACGGCGTCCGTAACACGGGGACGCATCGAGGGGGGAGGGGGCACAGGAACAGTTCGGCATTGGCCCCCCTGATTCTGCTTTCTCTCTCATAAAAAACGGTGAGAGGGTGGGGATCTTCTGGCCCCCGCGGCCGCTGCAGCTGCAGCTGCTGCCTGCCTGCCGTAGCGCGCCAATGAAAAAACCACAGGGGTCGCCCAGCTTTATCACACCACGCCAAGCCGCGGAGCCGTGTCTGGTGCTGGTAGGGCGGACACGGGCGGGATTACATCTCAGGAGCTTGTCCTACTTTGGTTTTTTTATCGTCCTGTTCTCGCTTTCTCGCTTTCTTCCTTCCGCCCCCTCCCCCCCCCGCGCCGCGCTATCGTCTGGGCAGGACATGTTGACAGCAGCGGCAGCACGTCCTCCCCCCCGCTCGCGCACGGTGTCCTGGATGTCTGCCATACCCCAAGTCTAGCAGTCCCCATTCATCCGCCTGCCCCCCCCCCCCCGCGTCCCCTCCCCAGTCCCCCTCTCGCCTGCTTCCTTTCTTTCCAACTCGGCAGATCGGCTGCTCGGCGAGTTCGACCCGCGCCGTCGTCGTCGCTCGCACCACCACCGCCGCCGCCGCCGCCGCCCCTGCACCCGCCGGTCTTGCCGGATACATCGCCGCCATGCCAATATCATCAGAAGGCGATAGGCCCGAGTCGCCGATGCTTCCCGTGGTCGAGAAGGCGGTGACCGAGCCTGCGCCAGGTGGCGGCGTGCATCCCGCATTCTTCATAGCGTGAGTTTTCCCGCCTGGCGGATGCGGTACATGGCCAGTGGACTGACCCCACGCTGCGGATGCCGTGTCTTGTTGCAGGAGCTGGATAATCTTCTCCAACCTGACGATTCTCTTTAATAAGTGGCTCCTCGACACTGCCGGGTTCCGTAGGCCGCCCGGCTCTCCCCCGCCCCTCGCCGGCCCGGCCGGCTAACGACGACTTTGTGGCAGGATATCCTATCATCCTTACATGCTGGCACCTCGTCTTTGCCACCGTCGTCACCCAGATCCTCGCCCGGACCACCGACCTGCTCGACAGCCGCCACAAGGTCCGGATGACGGGCCGGGTGTACCTGCGGGCCGTCGTCCCGATCGGGCTGCTGTACAGCGGCTCGCTCGTGTTCAGCAACATGGTGTATCTGTACCTCAACGTCGCCTTCATTCAGATGCTCAAGTCGGCCGCCCCGGTCGCGGTTCTGTTCACGTCGTGGGCGTGGGGGCTCGAGAGCCCGTCCATGCGCAAGTTCATCAACGTGATGGTGATCGTGCTCGGGGTCGGGCTCGCCAGCCTCGGCGAGATCCAGTTCTCCTGGCTCGGCTTCTTCTACCAGCTCGGCGGGATCGTGTTCGAGGCGCTCCGGCTGGTGATGATCCAGGTGCTGCTGTCGGAGGACGGGCAGAGCATGGACCCCCTCGTGAGCCTGTACTACTACGCGCCCGTGTGCGCGCTCATGAACATGGTCGTGGCCATCCTCACCGAGGTTCCGCGGTTCAGCGTGTCGGCGCTAATGAGTGCCGGCCCCACCATCCTGCTTCTCAACGCCGCCGTCGCCTTTCTCCTCAACGTGTCCAGCGTCTTTTTGGTATGGCCTCTTCTCTGCTGGCCTCGGCTTATATAGCCAGTGCCCGCCATCTCTCTTGATCTCCCTCTCTTGATCTCCCTGTCTCTCCATCTCACTCTCTCCATCTCCCTCTCCCTCTCCCTCCCCCCCTCTTCCTTCCTCCCCCCTCCCCCCCCCCGCCCCCTCCCTCCCCCCCCCTCCCCCCCCCTCCCTCCCTCCCCCTCCTCCTCCCCCCCTCCTCCGCCCCCACACCCACCGCCGGCTGACAGTCCGTCGTTCTTCCCGCCTCCGGCAGCGCGTCGAGACCCCTCACAACCACCCGACGCCTCCGAGCCGACCTCGCTGACATCCCCCCGACTCCTATCACCCATCTATCTCCGGAGGAGTCGGCCATGAAGGAGGCCATCTCCAAGTTTGCCAACAACGTCATCCTCCCCAGGGTCCGCGACATGGATGAGGCCGAGGCCATGGACCCCGTCATCGTCGAGCAGCTGTTCGAGCAGGGCATCATGGGCGTCGAGATTCCGGAGGAGTACGGCGGCGCGGGCATGGGCTTCACCGCCGCTGTGGTGGCCATCGAGGAGCTGGCCCGGGTCGACCCGAGCGTGAGCGTCCTGGTGGACGTGCACAACACCCTGGTCAACACAGCGGTGATGAGGTGGGGGTCCGCCGACCTCAAGAGACGGTTCCTGCCCAGGCTCGCCACGAACACGGTTGGTAGGTACTGGTAGTACTACAAGACACGGCTGCCGGCCCCGGCCCGAACCCCCGAACCCCCGACCCCCCGACCCCCGTCCGTCCGCCGTCCGCCCGTCCATTCGGTCGATCGGTCTTAATGACGGGCGCCCGGAACAGGATCGTTCTGTCTCTCGGAGCCGGTGTCGGGCTCAGACGCGTTCGCGCTCGCCACGAGGGCGACCGAGACCGGATCCGCCTACACGATCTCGGGGTCCAAGATGTGGATCACCAACTCGATCGAGGCCGGCTTCTTCATCGTGTTCGCGAACCTCGACCCGGCCAAGGGCTACAAGGGCATCACCGCCTTCGTGGTCGAGAAGGACACCCCCGGCTTCTCCATCGCCAAGAAGGAGAAGAAGCTCGGGATCAGGGCCAGCAGCACGTGCGTGCTGAACTTTGACGCGGTCGAGATCCCCAAGGAGAATCTCCTGGGGGAGAAGGGACAGGGCTACAAGTACGCGATCCAGATCCTTAACGAGGGCAGGATCGGCATTGCCGCCCAGATGACCGGTCTGGCCCTGGGAGCATTCGAGAACGCGGCGAGGTGAGCCGGCCCCGCCCCGCCCCGCCCCGCCCCGCCGGCCCACTCACACCCGCCATGCATCCCCCCCCCCTCTCCTCTTTCTTCTATTTTTCTCCTCACCCCCTCCTTCCGCCAAGCCTGACGCCTGACTGAGAACCCGACCGCAAGGTACGTGTGGAACGACCGCAAGCAGTTCGGCAAGCTAGTGGGCGAGTTCCAGGGCGTGCAGCATCAGATGGCGCAATCATACACCGAGATCGCCGCGGCCAGGGCTCTGGTCTACAATGCGGCACGCAAGCGCGAGGCCGGACAGGACTTTGTCCAGGATGCCGCCATGGCGAAGCTGCTCGCGTCTCAGGTGGCCGGCCGAGTGAGCGGGCTGGCGGTGGAGTGGATGGGTGGGATGGGGTTCGTGCGTGAGGGCCTCGCCGAGAAGTACTGGCGAGACAGCAAGATCGGCGCCATCTACGAGGGGACAAGCAACATTCAGTGAGTCGGGCCGGCTGTTCCGATTGCCACTTTCGCCATTGCCACTTTTCGCCATTTCTATCCTACTCCTGCCTCCCATGCCCATTTCAGTCTATTCTCGCCCGGCGGCCCCCTCACAGTTCGACAAGACTGACCACATCCGCAGGCTGAACACGATTGCAAAGCTTTTGCAGAAGGAGTATACGATGTAGGAGGATGACTGTCCCCCGGATATCTATCGGGTCGGGAGAGGACCAATCTCATCGTGCCTCTGAATGGACATGGTCAGGACTGGGCTCTGTATGTCAAGGGCTGGGTAAGAGGTAGTTACGTTATGCAACGAATGCCGAATATGCCGTCACGTAGTGGCCCGAGTTTGGGACGGGCAGCACTGAGAAACAGATGTGCTCATCCTCCATTCCGCTTCACGGGACTCCCTATCCTGCGTGCTCGCCGTTCTGTGGGGTTCATCGACCGCACGATTAACACGACTGGGAACAGACAGAATCCCGCCTGGCAGGTTCTGGAGTCAGACCCGGGTCGCCCCTGGGCATCGGAGAATCTGGGGACCGAGATCAGCTGGAGGATCGTGGACCCGCTCAGGCTTTGCTCCATGGGCTGAAGTAGGAAAAACAGGCTGATAGCAGGATTAGTGGCCTGATCAGCTTGATGTGGAGAGAGATAGCCGTAAGAATCACCGCTGCCGCCGCCATACGCCGAGCCAGCTCGCCAGGCCTAACAGCATGCTTTCCTGGCCGACGCCGAGCCAGCTCGCTAACGAGTTTCTCTAGTCGACCCCGACCTAGCCCTCACGGCCGCCCAGGCGCTGCTCCCTCCGTCTCTTTAAATGCTAGCCCCAAGGGCCAGCCTGCTTCCAAGTGCCGATCAGTTCGAGTTCGAGTGTTGCCATTGTGAATCCGCCATATATAGGGGGCCAGCTGTTGATGGCTGGCAGGTTGTGTAGGCCAGCTGGAAAGGCCGGCGTTGGTATGTGTTGCTGCTTTTTATCGGCTGGCTAGCTAGCTAGGGGCTGGGTAGCTGGCCCGGGCTTGACTTGCTGGCTAGGGAGGGTCGGGCAGCTCACCCAGGCTAGCTTGCCGGCTTGCCGGTACGCCATCCCCCCCAGTGGTGATGGTGGTGGTGGTGATGGTCGCGCACAGACCACTCGCACAACGCACGGACCACATCTCCGATAAGAGGGCTTGCCGCCATGCTTGCCGCAATGGCCATGCCGCCTCCTCGCCACGGCCCTGTCTGGCGCAATTGAGATTCGCAAAAACTTGGACAACATGTTAACATGGCTGCTTCGACAGGCCCTGGCGCCGTCCGTCGCCGCCGTGCGGCCCCTCGCTACCTTTCTCGCCCGACCGTCCCTCCTCACGGCGCCGCCGTTCCTCGCCGCCGCTCTGCCTGGCCGCGCCTTCTCGACAACCGCGCCGCTCGGTGCGACTCTCATGCAGGTCCTACGGGTACGTCGGGCGCGGACCCTGCTTGGATTTTTATCCGCCTGGCCGGCTGTCCGGCTGTCTGGCTGCCTGACTTGCTGATCGCTGTCCCCGCCTCCAGGGCTGCCGCAAGAAGCGACGGGCCCGCCACCCGGTATCCCCGGCGCTGGCGGAGGAAAAGTGCCCGATGCTCAAGGGCGTCTGCGTCAAGGTCGGAGTCACGCGGCCGAAGAAGCCCAACTCGGGCGAGCGCAAGACGGCGCGGGTGCGGCTCTCAACCGGCCGTGTGGTCACGGCCTTCATCCCCGGCGAGGGCCACAATATCCAGCAGCACAGCGTAGTGCTGGTCCGCGGCGGCCGTCTGCAGGACTGCCCCGGTGTTCGATACAAGATGGTCCGGGGCGCGTTAGATCTGGTGAGTGCAGTGCGGCGACAGCTCCTCGGCCCGGCATGGCGGCCGACTCTGGCCGGCTGGGCCGGCTGCATTCTGACTGGGTATTCGTACTGATACGACCAAACCAAACTCCCAGGGCGGCGTGGTGACCCGGCGGACAAGTCGGAGCAAATACGGGGCAAAGAAGCCTCGGAAGGCCACTGTCGACTAGTAGATAAATATCCGGCAAGGCCGTCAAATGGCACGCAAGGCACTGCCGCCAGATGAAGCACTTTGACCAAACGACTCGACTTTTTTTCAAGTGTCTACCGCTTGTCCACCGCTTGTGTCCAAGGGTTTGTAACCATGCCGCCGCCGCCGCCGCCGGCCCTAGTTTAGACGATTCAACCATCCTCCGCCTCCCGAGTCATCCCCTCCACATCCCGAGCAGCCCCCTGTCCCACTCCTTTTCCCCAAGAGTTCTCATTCAGCCTACCAGCCTCATGAAGCGAAGACCCTGCTGGTTGCCCTGCCTCTTTACGTGATGAGGAAGGCACATCATGCAGAATCGACGTGCGGTATATTATAGTGGTGGGGGAGGGGAGGCGAGGAGTGGGACGGGAGGGGAGATATCTAGTCCTGCTGGTTTTCGTAGCCCTCGGGCTTCTCCAGGCCATTGATGTCGAAATAGCGTGACGTGCCTGGCAGTCTTCTGGTCAGCAGCCGGTTTGAGAGACGGGCCAAGATGGGAGGTGACAAGCCATACAGGAGTAGCCTTTCCAGTCAAAGTTGTCCTTCGGGTTGCAGTGGCACCGCAGATCCAGCCGGGTCTTTTCGCCGGTGGGGCAGTGGGTGAAGGGGACGTGGTAGTAGGCAATGTCGTTGAAGAAGTGGAGCTCATCCTTCTTGAGCATCAGGGCGGCCGCGATGGAGTGGACGGGCGCGTCGCCCCATCGCTCGTAGAAGAAGCCGCCCTCCTTGTCGAGGAGGTTGAAGTAGTCGGTGTAGGCCTGGGAACGCAGCCAGCTGAGGCTTCCGATCTCGAAGTTGGACCACTGCAATGCGCGGGCCGAGGTTAGCCAAGCGCTCCCTAACGGGACGGGGCGGGGCGCGGCCGCTCACAAAGTGGCAGTGGTTATAGGTCTGGCCCGAGTCGTCGCTGAGGAAGCCCATCGAGTTCTCCTTGACGACGTGCTGCGGGTAGTTCTCCATGAACTTCTTGACGCTGTCCCAGAGGGTTGGGATCGTCTCGACGTACTCGTACAGGCTGAGCACGAACCCGTACTTCTTGCCCTTCTCAGCCATGAGACGGAACGGGTCGTAGTGGATGTCGCAGAAGAGCTCGATCGACGGCTCGACGCGCCAGTAGTACTCGTAGTTTTTCATCAGGTCCTGCTGGAAGAAGAAGCCGGACTCGAACCGGCACATGTGGCGGTAGCTGATCGAGTCGCCGTAAATGATCTTGCGCTCGGCCATGTCCTCGCGCACCTTCTTGGCCTTGTCCTGGTCGATCCAGTCGGGGAAGCTCCAGTGGCGGGGCGGGATGGTGCCGTAGTGGGTCTTGCCGCTGACCAGGGCGGACGTGATCTTCTTGAAGGTGGCGTCGAATGGCTTGTCGTTGAGGAAGACCCAGTCGTAGTTGTACCGGCGGTTGAACCGGTCCTCGACCTGCCGGATCGACCGCGCGATCTCCCACACGTCGTTGTTGCGGGCCAGCGTCACAAACGTGGCGTTCATGCGGGGGCCCGGCGCGCTGCCGACCAGCAGGTCGGACCAGTCGCCCTTGGGCGGCTCGGGCCCGTCGGCGGTCTGGTCGACGAACTGGCCCGTCGGCGTGGTCTTGGTGAGGGCGGCCGGCGGCGGCGGCCGGGCCAGACCGGCGATGCCGCTGTGGGGCAGCCCGATGGGGCTTCGGGCGTTGGTGATGAAGTAAAAGGCGCCCATGCACTGGGATGACGGGGGGCGGCGATCATCGTTAGCGATCTGATCTGATCTGACCTGGCCGACCCGAGCGCCGGGATCGATCGGCCGCAGGCGGCAGCATGGTCCCGGCCATGCCCCCCCAGCTACCCTGGCCACCCCGGGCCAGTGTGTGCGGCACGCGGGGCAGAAAATGGGAGACCAGCCGATCCGATCCGACTTACGAACAAGGCAAAGACGATGTAGCGCACATATCGCGAACCGGCGGGCGCCATGGTTCGCGCGTCCGGATCTCGCCGAGCCGGTTTCTGGTTCGCGGCTGGGTGGGCGATGGAGCTCGGGGGAGCCGAATCCGGCCCGGGGCCTTTGCAGAGGCGCGAAGAAGCCTCCCGAATGCTCGCACTTGGTCCTCGCGGAGATGGTGGCCGACGGATCTTCTGGGGCCGCAAGCCTGCACTGATTGCGGCCGAAAATCCGATGACGCGGGCTCCTTCTTGGCCGGGATGCAGGGGACGAGGCAGCGGTCGTCAGGCCGGAGATCAGCCAATGAAAAGATTGAGTTGGCAGACAGGCAGGGGTCAAGCTCTCCTCATCTTGGCTCGGGAGTTTTTAAAGAGGAGGGAAGATGGGGAGAAATATGAGGAGAAAGATGAGAAGGAGAAGGAGGAAAAGAGCGGGAATTCGAGCCGGGTCCGAGGAAAGGGCGAGCAGCACGAGATGGCCAAGGACAGTGAGACAATTCAAGGGATACCTGGAGGCGCGACGGGAGGGAGGACAGACGGCCGAGGGCTGGTTAGCTAGGTTAGCTAGCAGAAGCCCGCAACGGCGGGGCGGCGGCGGCCGCCAGCGCACACTAGGAAAAGCAAAGCAAAAATGCAGGGCCGGTATTTCTCCCTTGCGACATTCCCTTGCCGGGCTCTCAGCGCCTGGGAGGCTGGGTGGCTGAGCGAGCATGCCTCCGCCACTTTTTCTTTTTCGCTTGCTCGGCCGGCTCTGATCGGCGGGATCTCGAATGTCGGCCTGGACGCGGACGTGGACCTCATCTGGGATTGAATAAGGTGGACGGCGCATCTGAAGCTTGGGGTGCAACCGGCTGGCCTCGGTGGTGGGCATGGAGCGTGGGGCGGGGGGGGGGTGTACATACGTGGCTTGAACAAGATCTTGGCGGGGCCTCCTTCTTTGCGTCTTGTCGAGGGGCGACCCTGACCGCGGCCTGGCCGGACCTTGATGATGGGCGGGTTCTCAAGTGGGCTCGCTCTACTAGGCCAATGATGGCTCAAATCCATGTCTGTCTGGGTTTCCAGCTTTTTTTATATATATTTTTATATTTTTTATATTTTTATTTTTCAGTGGTAGCATCCCCATTGCGGCCGGCGTCTCGCCAATTGCCAGGCAATTGCCAGTCACCCAGTCAATTGGCGGGCGAGCCGACGCGCAGGGCCCCAGCGTATCAGCCATGGGCGCGATCGCCCCGATTCCTCTGAGGATCGGGGCTGCCCCCTTGCTCATGGCACTGGATTGAAAATCTCCCTTGCTGAAAACACGGCTGATCAATACCTGAATTAGAGATCCAGCGGGGGAGGATTCTTGCCTGGCTCTGCTACGGCCAGGGAGGTGCTGGACGAGGATGAGGACGAGGGAACAATTGGCATGGCTGGGAGAATGTCTGACAGCGAATGGCGGGTGCTTGGCAGTCAGGTCGAGGTCGAGGGTCTCCTTCAGCTTGGCTGGAGAGATGAGATATACAGGAACGGGCTGCAAAGGATGAGAGGACAAAGTGGCCCGGGCCTCCTCTGGTAAACTTTGACGCTACAACTGCATACAGGTGGGGCCCCCTGTTGGCGCCATGTGAGGCGTGAGAGGCACATGAGGCACATGAGGCTGGGGAGGGAAGTGACAAGGCACGTGAGACATGTGGGATGCACGTGATCCTCCCACCGACCTGGTGACCCGAGTGGCCCGTGCACTCCATAGAACTTCCTTGGCCTCGGAGCCCAGCCCAAATTTTCTGCCACCCAAACTGGTGCGCTCTTCCATCACCACCACCACCACCACCACCACCAACTCTCTCCTCCCCTCCTGATCGCCGCCATCCTTATCCCGCGTCGATCGCTCTGCTCTCCGGCGAGCTGCCCACCGCCATCACGTTCTCTCATGACCAAACCCGGTCGGCCTCTTTTTTCCTTTGGGTTGTTTGAAAACCGCGGCCGAGTTTGAGTCTTGGCGCTTCCAGCCTGCTGCCAGTTGATCTCTTGCCGCCTGGGCCGATTCCCCATCTTGGGGCTGATTTTTGACCGCGATATCATCATGTTGCAGACGGATGATCTGCTCTCCCATCAACTGCGCATATTCCCATAGTCAGGTAAGTTGCAGCACCTGCCTCTCATGGGTTTTTCTTTGCTTTGCTTCTTCTTTCCTCTGCCTGCCTCCTCCTTGAATTCCTCCTCCACTGCCTTTTTCCAAGGCATGCCACAAGAGCAGACTCGAGCCTGGCCGAGGCTCAGCAGGTGGCTGGCTGGGCTGGGCTGGGCTGTTGGCCTGGCTTGAGCTCCTCCCAATTGTGGCCGGATTGGCTGCCTCGGCCCCGCGAGATGGCACTGTCTCTCTCTTTCGGGCACTATGAGAACTGTCTGGTGCCAGCCTCGGCCGGAAAAAGGCGCTCCAAGGACGCTGTTTCTCGATCTGGTCGAGTGGCCATGAGAATACCCTCCACCTCCACTCACTACTGCCGCCTCCCCTGAGCAGGATGGGGGATAACTCTGGCCTGAGAGAATGGCTGCTCTCGGGTCCCCAAGCCCGCCATATGGCCGCTCTCTGGTCACTGGTCCTCCCCCCAAAAGCGCTGCTTCGTCTCATCAGAGAGTATATCCCTCGTCTGCGCCGATATATCTAGTATCTCCTTGGCCAGCACTGCATACCGCCCATTCCAGCCCCTTGTGTTCTCAATCCATTTTGACGCGGATGTGTGTCGACGAGCGGCCGGGAACAAGATTCTGATTAGCCGACTTGATGGGGTCCAGGTACATTCAGACCACCGGGCCATTTCGGAATACCCCCAGCCCGGCAGCCTGCCTGCCTGAATACCGGCCATGTCGTTCTTCGGCTTTGACCCGGGCCGGCACAATCCCCAGGCCCCGGGCTTCTCGCGCCCCCACGATCCCTTTGCCGGCCTCTCGAGCCACCGGCCCAACCACGGCGACCCCGTCGCCGACGACGCCATCGACTTTGAAGACACATATGATGGTCTCGGCGATCGGCTCGAGGAGACGGGCGATGCATTCAACAACGACACTTTTGGTGGCGGCGCCGACGACAACGTCGCCGGCTCGGTCGGCAAGGACTTTGACTTCTTCGGGGCCACCGCCAAAGTTTCCGACGCCATAGAGGAAGAGAATGTCCGGTACAACCGTCAGCAGCCGGCCCCGAAGGCGGCCAAGCCTGCCGTCGTCCCGGCTGCGGCGCCGACCCCGATCACGTACGCGCCCTCTCAGTCGGCCAGGCCTGCTCGCACCGGCTACGAGAAGTATACCGACCCGAGCTCTCTCCCGGACCTGAGCATCGATCGGGGCCTCTGGGGGATGGCGCCCCAGGCTGCGCCTGCGCCGGCCGCTGCCTCCCCGGCCCCGGGCTCGGGCTTGGCCCAGGCCCCGGCCCGGAAGATACTCAGCCTGGAGGAAGTCGAGGCCCAGATGCTGGCTCAGGCAAAGCAGAAGCAGACCGCTCAAGTTTCTGTGCCTGCTCCTGCCCCGGCAGCCGCACCGGGCCCGCCTCCGCCCCCCCTGCCCGAGCTGCAGCCGCAGTATAATCACTCTTGTGGGCCGGACCAGTACGACGCCGGGCAGGATAACGGCCATGCGGCGTTTTACTATGGGCAGCAGCAGCCGGCGCAGCATCAGCAGCAGCCGGCGCAGCCGCACATGAACCTGGATCCGCACTCGGCCCAGGCTCCGCACTCGGCCTATGCTCCGCACTCAGCCCATGCTCCGCAGGCTCCGCATACCCATCATTCATTCCCTGGCCCGGGCTACGCCGGCCCGATCAAGATCCTCGAGAGACCGCAGTCCCGTCACACACCCGGCCAGGCCCACCACGGCCCCGCCGTCGGCCCGCCCCCCGTCCAGAATGTGCAGCCACAGCCGGCGGCGCAGATCCGTCCGGTCCAGATCCTGCAAAATCCGAACCGGATGCCCGGAGCCGGCCAATCGTCTCCTCATCCGGCAACTCCGAGGGAAGCTGCGGGCCGTGCCCAGTCGTCGGGCCCTCATCACCATCAGCAACACCAGCACTATCATGTTCAGCAGCAGCCGGCGCCGCCGCCGCACCCGCTGAATTTCATGTCGGACGAAGAGATGGCCGCCTTCATGGATCAGGAAGCCAGACGGGCCAAGCGGAACCACAAGATCTATTTGCTCTCGAGAGACAACGGTCTCATGACCCCGCAGGACAAAAACTTTGTCACCCGCGTACAGCTGCAGCAGCTGGTGACGGCGACCGGCAGCCCGATCGAGCCGGGCCAGGACGCGGCCCAGTCGGAAGATTTCTACTATCAGGTCTACACCTCAATCCGATCGACCCAGCGTCAGAACCCCAACCAGCCGCTCGGAAATTTCGCCCAGACGTATTTATTCCAGACCGGCAACCGACAGGCCGGTCGTCGTCAAGGCCGGCCCGCCGAAAACCACGTGCAGCGGATGGAGCAGCAGGTGCAGCGCGCCGTCGAGGCTGCCAAGAACAAGCCCAAAAATCCGCAGCTCGTGATCGCCGGCAGCCTGGGCAAGATCGCGTTCAGCAACGCCAAGACTCCGAAGCCGATGCTCAGCATCAAGCGGGCCGATGGCGGCCTGGCCGAGACCGGGGCTGGTGGCGCCGCTCAGAGACCCGGAAGCTCGAGGCGGGCCGACTCGCAGCAGCAGCCGGCGCAGTCGCCGCCGCCGCCGGCGCAGCAGCAGCAACACGGCGCCGGCATCGACAGGAAGGCGGTCCTGCGCAGCATCGAGGATGTGTACAGGACCCTGATGGAGATGGAAGACCACGCGCGCCTCATGCCGGCGCCGCCGCTCCCGACCGGCGACCCCGACGACGATTACCGCGCCGAGGCCGACTTCCAGGCCAGGCAGGCCGAGTGGTTCGGCACCAATTCGCACCTCAACGCCACCCTGTGGGAGGCCCTCAAGGTGCACGAGCCCATCGGCGCCACCTCGGTCCACCCGTTCATCGCCCTGATCTCGCTCTCCAAGGGCAAGAAGGCGATCCCGCGCGTGTTCCGCCACACCACGCACGAGCAGAAGACCACCATCATGACCCTAATCGTCTTCTACCTGGACCAGCTCGACATCACCACGGGCGCGCACGTGGTCAACGGCGAGCTGGTGATGGACGCGGCCATGCGCGAGAACATCGACATGTTCTCGTCCACCGTCATGCCCAGCCTGTTTGCGCACATCAACGAGACTCCGCTCGCCATCGTCGACGGCACGCTGGGCATCATTTGTAGGCTGAATGTTGACCTGATTGCCAAGTCGCGGATCGGCACCTCGATGCTCACCATGATCCTGAGCCGGGCCGAGCTGATCAAGCAGCTGAACAACGACTCGGACTCGGAGATGCGGCTGAAGTGGTACGTATCGGCTGTCCCGGCCCGGCCCGGCCCGTCTCGTGTCCCGTCCCGTATCCCGTCCCGATTGGTGCCCCGTCCCGTTCGGTGCCCCGTCCCGTGCCCCGTCCCGCTACGTGTCCCGGTGCATGCCTGCGCCTGGCTGTATACCATTTGGAAGCTAACTTCCCCCCCAGGGAGCGGAGCTTTGGCGAATTCTTCAACCTGGTCGAGCCCAGCTTCCCCAACATCTTCCCCGGCTCGGTCAACTCGGGCGAGGACGTGTACGTGTGGCAGTTCCTGGCCGCGATTGGGGTCAGCTCGAACCCGGAGCAGCAGCAGCGGCTCGTGCTGGCCGTCAAGGACCGCGTCCTCGACACGGTCAGCCACGCGAAGACTCTGCCGCCGGTGATTGGCGGCCCGCGGCTCGCCAACGTCAACCTGTTCATGCATTCTATTGGTTTGGACGTGGATCTCCTCTAAGGGGTGGATTTCATCAGGAGCACGACTATAAGGAGGATGATGAGGAGATGAGTATGAAGGCCGAGGGGGATGTGTTTTGCCGGCTGTGGTTGAAATGGATACAGACAGGTACACTGCATCATCGCCGGCGGACGCGATGGCACCATGGCCGGTGCCCCCTGGCCCTGCTGGCGGGCCATCACATTGCAGGCTCGTGGCCGCCAGACTGAGCGGGGGTTCCAGGTTAGGCGAGGGACGATAGACAGTAATGACAGGATGACGATAAAAGGACCCGACATGCGATATGACATTCTCGCGCGAATAGTCGTGAGACTTGTTTTCTTTTTATCATTTTTATTCTTCCGATCCATGTGTACCATGACCAGATGGCCGGCCCGCCCCCTTCTCCGACTGTGCTTTCCGAGCTTTTCCGGCCCCCAGCATCTGCCCCGTGTCTCCTACTCTCCCCCGTCTCCATTTCCAGTCCGGCCCTTCTTCATGCCGCTGATGGCGCGCAGCAGCTTCTCGTCGTCCCACGCGCTCTCCAGCCGGCTGACATTGTCCGGATCCGGGCGGGGTGCCGTGGCCGCCTTGGGCCTGGACAGCTCGGCGGCGACGGCATTGGCGCTCGTGGGGCCGTGGCCGCGGAAGAAGAAGTTCTCGTTGTAGACTTCCCACGCGGCCTCGTCGTTCTCGTCCGTGTACTTGGTCCGGCGCCAGGGCTCGATTTGAACATTGTGGAGCCGCTCCGGCACGGTCTCGGTCTTGACCGTCTCGCCGGACTCGTCCGACGACTTGATGCTCATGTGGATGGCGTGGGAGGCCGGGCCCGGACCGGGACCGGCTCCGGCTCCGGACGCCGCGGCGCCGTTGGCGTCGCTGGGTTTGGCGGCGGCGGCGGCGGCGGCGGCGGCCGTGCGGTCGACGAGGGCGGCCGAGTCGATGTGGTGGAGCTGGGGCCTCAGCTGGACGAGAGACGAGACGGGGGTCAGGTGGAGGCTCTCTACGGAAAAGGGGAGAGAGGGAGAGAGGCGAGAGTCAGCGGATAAATGGCTAGAGGAGGGACCGAGGGCCGGAATGGGATCGGGTCCAGGATCGGGCCCGGCTGGCAGATGGACAGACGACGCACGGTTATGGAAGACGCCGACCATGTACTGGACCTCGTCCGAGACGGGGGCCTGCCCGCCCAGGGTGTGGGTCCGGAGCACGCGATCCAGCCTCAGGGCGTCGTCCCAGTCGAGGACGGCGTCGTCGGCGACCTCGTTGGCGGCGGCACCCTCGACGTTTCTCCTGCGGCGCGCGCCGGCGGTGGCGGCGCCCTGGCCGGCCGCCTTGGCCAGCGGGGCGGC
>JAOYNC020086963.1:0-45439 GCA_025802115.2 Bertia moriformis
CTCTGCAGGTGCGGCCTTCCTCAACCGCCCCCCGGGCAGCGCAAAGCAGCGGGGGGGGGGGCAGCCGGGGTCGGGGCCATGGTCAGGGCCGTGGTCGGGGCAGTTTTTGTAAGTTTAAAGTAGGAGATAGAACTGCAGAGACGCGGGTGGAAACCCCGGGAAGATCAAGAAATTCGATTGATGAAGAAAGGTTGCCACCAATCAAGCATCAAGGAACATGCCGCGGATTTCTTCCAGCTGGCCAATCGTTATCGCCAACTGGGGGACATGACTTCACCCGAGGTAATTGAAAGGAAGGAAGATGAGGTGACGGGTCGGCAGCGTTTTATAGACGAAATATGCGAGGCATGGAGAACTGCAAATCCAGTCGCTCCCAGGGAATTGCCAAATTTATTATGGCCCTTGATCATGATCAGCCAACGGTACAGTGACTACCAGGTCCGCTGCCGGCTCCTGCCGTGTGAGTAATCTTAATCTCGGCAAGGCAAGTAGCATTTGGGTTACGGAAGAAGCGGGCCAGAGATACATGTCCATTCGGGGCCTCGAGCCAGGCGGCCCGGATATTTGAGCGGTCGTTGTCTCAGCCAGTCGGGTCTCGGGATCATGGTGATATCTCGTCTCCTCGGTCTTGATCCCGTCCCAGCCTCCGGCTTCGTTCTCGTCGCCGTGGTCTCGTATCGCAACTCTGGCCTCGGGATATCGGCGGCCTCACCCGTGCTCAGCGCGCCATCTCTCGGTCTTTGTCGCGGATCCTCTGGCTCCGACAGATACTTGCCGAGTGAACCGACAGCCGCCGGCAGAAGTGATGGCGATGTCTGCCGAGACCCCTGACCAGGTCGCCAAAGCAGAGAGAATGCTCCGGCGCGCAGACTCTAAACCTTCATGGTGTGCTTAACTAATCCCCTGGGCTTATTAATTAGGTGCTCCGCATCGCAATGCGCACGAACCTGGTGTTGTCCCGCGCAATCTCTCTTGTACCACCACCCTCGGGGCAGCGACCAGAGCTATTAGCTCTTCCACTTGTACGAGCACCATCAGTCCGCCATGCCCCCCTCCGGTGGCCTTCAATCATCTCGAGGCCAGGTCTCGAAGCCGGGTGTGACAAAGGCATGAGAAGGAAGCGAGACAAAATGGCCCCCGTCGCCGCCCTCAAGAACCGCCGCATTTCCACCCACTCCACCAGTCGATCGATCCGAGCACGGCAGATAGAGAGGGGTGGACCACCCCTGGTTGATTCGTCGGATGGAACGCTGTGCGCCGGTAACGCCCGATCAGATCGTTGCCCTGTTCCCTGCGCCCTGTGCCCTGCCATGCTGCCCTGCCCCGGCATGTCCACTGCGTCTCGGCGCGCTGCCACCGTCACGCCCCCGTAATCGGCCGTTACCACCACCACCACGGCCGCCCCCGTCGGCCGGTGGCTGGCTGACCTCCAGGTCACCCGGTGTTCTACTGCAGGGCAAGCAGAGTCGGAGAAAAGGCAGAAAAAAATCACAAGGCCGGGCCGCATGCGGCCGGGTCCCTGCCCTCTCGCGAACCTCACGAACAGGACTGGTGTGGGTGACGGCAGGCTGGCCTGACCTGCCCCCCCCATTCCACTGCACCTGCCTGTGTCAGCCAGGTGCTCTCGCCCGAGTGACCCTCTTTCTTCGTTTTCTCTGTTTTTCCTGCACCGATCCCCTGGCTTTTCCTCCTCCCTGAGGTCTTGTTGTATGGTGGTACCTGGCCCCGGCCGGCTTCTCTTATGCACCCACGCTGCCCTCTGGCCGGCCCAACACTCTGCCGTTGTCGCGGGACTGGGTCCTAGTGATGCAAGTACCGAAGCGGCTCGGGCCTGAGGAGATGCCCGAGGTGATACAGACACGAGCCGCTCGGTCGCCCGGTCGGCCTCCAGGCAGTACGAACCGGGCGGAGCATCGAGCGGGGTAACGCCCTTGCAAGGAAGGCACGACGGGCCGGGAGCAACACGTATAAGTAGGGGCGAGGCTGGACCTCTCGTGCCTCACACTTTAGCTCGATCCATCCCATATCCTTGCACACTCAAGCCTACCGACACCGGGCTAGCCTCTCACAGCTTTCCTCGGACCATTACCATCCGTCACCTCCATAATAATCATCAGCATCACCAATCACAATCGGCCGAGTCAGCAAGATGTTTATCGCCAACGCTGTCGTCTTCGCCTCCGCCGTCGCGGCCGCGATCCTCCCCCTGGTATCGCGTACTCCACCCGCCGCCCATAACATGGCCACATCGCTTGGGTTCCGCCTGATCGTGAACGTCACCGGAGCCGACTTCCCGGACCGTCCTGTCAACGGCCACCAGATGAACGGCGCCCACATGGGCGCTGGCCTCAACCGGGCCACTGTCGGAATCGACCCGGGAATCGTGTTCTACCAAAACGGCTCCGATTCCGAGGCTGCCATGTGGCAGCTCCAGCTGCTGGCGGATATGAATACGGTCCCCTTCAAGAGCTCGATCGCGGTCATCGTCGAGTGGGAGGGCGCGGGCGGCCCGACGGGCGCCCAGTTCGATGTTGACATGAACGCAGCCCCGCCCAGCAAGGGTCTCCAGATGAGCGCGGCCACGACGCCGACCTCGTTTGTCGATATCAACGGGGCCAGCCCCCCAGGCACTGTCGGTACCTTTGCCATCTGCCGCCAGGAGATTCCCATACTCGGGCGCGGCATGATATTCGACACCGTCGACTTCGTCACCAGCCGTGAGATGCCGGATGGATGCGTGGCCGTCAACCTGGTGCCCGAGTGCGACGTGCTGGTGGGGGTATCCACAAAGAGCTTCGTGTCGCACAAGTTTGCACGCGAGGTGCGGTGCTACACCGACGTCCAGACCATCAAGTGGACCGACCACTGAGGCTGGCTACTACTCGTCTCCACACGCCCATCGGCAGTTTTCCGGGATGGGCGGGGGGGAACGAAAGGGGGACGGGAGCGAGATTGGACTTGGGAGGCTCCGTCTAGTGCTTCATATCGACTTTTACGATGATGAGGAGAATCGGAAAGCAGGTGGACGGGGGGAGTCAGTCCAAGTTTGTCCATCATGGGATCGATTACACCCGGGAGAGCGGTGGCCCTAATCAGGAGGAAGCAGTCGGTAGAGCCGGGGGGGACAAAATGAGAGAGCCCATAGCAATAACACAATAATCGTAAAGATCCTCTATACAGCGCGAGCCCAGCCTGGCTGTACCGTAAACGCAGAGCTGCGCGACACGGGGTCGGCGGGGCGTTTGCGATTTGTGGAGCGGTCCCACGCCACCACCGGCAGCTGCTGCATCATAACCCACGTGTGAGCGAACCCCTCTCTTCCTCCTCTACCGAGAGCGGCAAAATGCAAAATCCGATCATCTCAAGGGAGGGGTTGGGTATGAAGTCATATCGGGGCTCCTCCTCAATTGGCAGGCCCAGAACCGACCTGTCGGGCATCATCCATCCTTTTTTTTGCAGCTTTGCAGGCCCCTCCCCGCCCCGCCCCCTCCCCTCCCTCGCCTCCTGGGAGGGGGGGGTGCATCGCGCCCAACAGCAATACTTGGTGCTGCTACTGGTGTTGCGTAATGAGCCTGAAAGAGGGAGGACCCCGGGGAGGACCCCGGTTAGAATAAATACAAGCCAAGGGAAGGGGCTGCCTTGAAGGCCTTGCACTACTTTACCCCTCCGAGCTGCCCCTCATCCATCTCTTCGCAGCATCGCAGCATCGCAACATCGTCATCGGAAAACCAGCCCTGCTCTTGACCGCATTTGAAGCCTAGAATTTACCTACCAAACACCACACCAAAGACAGCTCCTCACAATGAGCGTCAAGACGGTCGAGTTCACGTCCTTCCCGGACCAGAAGCCCGGCACGTACGTCTGTCTCCCTACCCCCTCGACAGCTACCCCGCCATGATGACGATTGCATCGCTCCCCTCGCCCCTGCCTTACTGCCACCACCACCGCTACCATCACCACCACGACCTCGCCCGTCCTCGATATCGAGAGAGAGATATAGACAGGACGACAGAGTCGAGAAATAAATGCCTTGCAGACTCGATTTCTTTCATCGAATCGCTGACCTCTCGCCCTCTACAGCTCCGGTCTCCGCAAGAGGGTCACCGTGTTCCAGAAGCCCCACTACATCGAGTCGTTCATCGCCAGCATCCTTCTCTCGATCCCCGAGGGCGTCGAGGGTACGTGGTCTCTCTCGGCCCTCCGCCGCCTCGCCATGACTGACGCCCCACCCAGATTCCTTCCTTGTGATCGGCGGCGATGGCCGGTTCTGGAACCCCGAGGCGATCCAGGTCATCGCCAAGATGAGCGCCGCCTACGGAGTCCGCAAACTCCTCATTGGCCAGAACGGTATCCTCTCGACCCCGGCCGCCAGCCACATCATCCGCAAGCGCCGCGCCACCGGCGGCATCCTCCTCACCGCTAGCCACAACCCAGGCGGCCCGGACGCCGACTTCGGCATCAAGTACAACCTGGGCAACGGCGGCCCCGCCCCGGAGTCGGTCACCGACAAGATCTATGCCACCTCCAAGACCCTGACCTCGTACAAGGTGGCCGACATCCCGGACGTCGACACCGCCACCGTCGGCACCACCAAGTACGGCACCCTCGAGGTCGAGATCGTCGGCAGCACGGACGACTACGTCGCCATGCTCAAGGACATCTTCGACTTTGACCTGATCCGCAGCTTCTTCGCCAAGAACCCCGACTTCAAGGTGCTCTTCGACGGCCTGCACGGCGTCACCGGTCCGTACGGCCTCGACATCTTCGAGCGGGAGCTGGGCCTCCAGGGCGCCACCCAGAACTGCAAACCCAGCCCTGACTTCAACGGCGGCCACCCGGACCCCAACCTGACGTACGCCCGGTCCCTGGTCGACGCCGTCGACCGGGACGCCATCCCGTTCGGGGCCGCCTCGGACGGGGATGGCGACCGCAACATGATCTACGGCGCCGGCGCCTTCGTCTCGCCCGGCGACTCGCTCGCCATCATCGCCCACCACGCCGACCTGATCCCGTACTTCAAGAAGAATGGGGTGCACGGGCTGGCGCGGTCGATGCCGACCAGCGGCGCCGTCGACCTGGTGGCCAAGAAGCAGGGGCTCAGCTGCTACGAGGTCCCGACCGGGTGGAAGTTCTTCTGCGCTCTGTTCGATGCCGGCAAGCTGTCGATCTGCGGCGAGGAGAGCTTCGGCACCGGCAGCGACCACATCCGCGAGAAGGACGGGCTCTGGGCCATCGTCGCCTGGCTTAACATCATCGCCGGGCTCGGGGTCAAGCACCCGGACGTGAAGCCGTCGATCCGGCAGATCCAGAAGGACTTCTGGACCGTGTACGGCCGCACCTTCTTCACCCGGTACGACTACGAGAACGTCGACGGCGCCGGCGCCAACCAGCTGATCGCCGACCTTGCCGCCCTCACGACCAAGCCTGGCTTTGTCGGCTCCAAGGTCGGCGACGGAGACCGCGCCGTCACCGAGGCCGGCAACTTCTCCTACACCGACCTGGACGGCAGCGTCTCGGCCAAGCAGGGCCTGTATGTGTGCTTCTCGACCGGCAGCCGGCTCGTGGCCCGGCTCTCGGGCACGGGCTCGTCGGGCGCCACGATCCGGCTGTACGTTGAGCAGCACTGCTCGGACCCGGCCAAGTATGAGGACGATGCGCAGGACTTCCTCAAGCCGGAGATCAAGATGGCCACCGAGCTGCTGCAGTTCAACAAGCACATTGGCCGGGACGAGCCGGATGTCAAGACCTAAAAACCTAAAAGACGACCAAGAGAAGGCGGGGGGGGGGGCTGTCTGAGGGAGTGGGGAGGTCCCGGGGCACCTAGCTATATTCAAGTACTCGGCCATGCTGAGGGCATGAAACGGGGGAGAAAGGGAGAGAAGGCCGAGGTGGTTGTCCAGTCCGTAGTCCACCCTCAGCACAGGGCAACCCATTGCTCTCTTGACTCCTCGGGCCTGCCCGACAAAGCATACGACTGGGATACATTATCCAGACCATTCTCTGTTTCTCTGCCCACCTGAACCGATCCGACATGTAACTGGCCGTGAACTGAGTATTTTCTTCGGTCTGTAGCTACAATCCGCCGCTGTTCATGCTCCGCCGCCGCATCCATCTTCCGGCCTGCAGCAGCAGCAATGTCAGGTCCATATGGCGTATGATGAATCCCAGGCCCGGGGGCAGGGCGGGAGACGACCGGACGGATGATGCTTCGTCGGGCGAGGAGCGATCCTGACACGAGGGAGGGGGTACTGAGCGGGGAGAAGTCTGTCAACTCATCAAGCTCGCCACCGCCCACCCAACCGAGTGAGCGTGGCTGGGAACCCAGTTATCTCATCGCAGTATATCACCCGAACCGGTGCAAGTACGAATTCGTGGCGCTGTACAGCACTGGGCGCCGACAAGGATGGATGTCGAGTGGCGGGGCTGTGAGTGCAGTCTTCTGGGCCGAGATCCCCTCCCCAATGAGGAGTTTCTCCGCCTCGAAATAGGTCACTGTATGCGTGATGTAGGGTCAACCCGGTTATGAAGATAGACAACGCAGCCGCCTTGGTCAGGCCCAGCGTACATCAAGACATCTTGCAAGCCCCATCCTTGGCTTATCACCTGGCTACTGAACGCAGCGTCTGGAAACCATCCGGGCCAGGAAGCACGCCCAAATAGCTAACTGCACAATAATCGATCTCGAGAGGGCGACGATATCCGGGCTGCAAATCGAATCTCGGCCAATCTTGTATCAGAGCCCGGATGACTGTCCGACCGATCACTGGCCAAGCATCGACCATCCTCGCCAGATCCGTGCTCTGCCGAGATTATCAACTCGAAGTCAATCAGTCGCCCATGGGTTGTCTCCCCCCCTCGGACCCATCGAGACGTTGTAGATCGGTAGCTTGATCTGCACGTCTTTAGCCAGGCTGCATGAGGAGGTCTCGTCCGGTTCGACGGTGCAAACGAATGTCTTATCATCGGCCAGAACATTGAGACGGGCCCAGATAAGGTCGCTATGACTTGAGCGGGGGGGGGCAGGGTCAGCCTGTACTACCGAGGCGTGTGAAGGGAGTGGAGTGGCGGGGGCTCACAGCCAATTCCTGATGTTGTGGCTAACGATGATGGAGAAATTCGAGTGGCTGCCGTATCTGTCGATCATCCATTCCCACCTCTTGTCCAGTCGTGACCTGGTCTTTATTTCCGTCTGTTAGTCTCTTGTTATGTATGTTTATTCCGATGTTATGTTTATTCTGACTCTTATGTGGAGTAGAAGAGGTGGGAATGGGACATATAGAAGGAGGAGGGCGGAGAGGGAGGCAGGAAGGGGGGGAGGGGGGGTAGATAGTAAGAGGAGAGGAGGGTGGGAGAAGGAGTGTGGTTCAGTCAGAGAGAGGCCGACGGCGATAGCGACGGCAACGAAAAGAAAAAAGAAGGGAGTGAGAGCCGACGACGTACCATGTTGGTCGGATATATCGGAGGGCCCGAGGGCGGCCACCCGGCGTGTAACTTCTGCCAGTCTCGCGTGTTCGTGTCCAGGATGTTGATGTCGATAGTGACGTTTTTCCCCGCCTTGTCGGTCCCGTTCCCGGGCTGGTACGTGTCCATGCGGAAGATGCGCAAGGGGAAAAACCAGCTCGCCTTGGGGTTATGCTTGGGGTTAGCCTTCCCGGCCACGGTGAGGGAGAGGAGGGCCTGCGCAGCGGCGAAGCAGAAGGAGAGATGCATCGCGGCCGGGTGCAGGCGGGCTCGTTGCGTTGGCGGCGGAAATCCCGTGAGGATGGAAGACGGAAGAGACGAGGTGGTTCGTAAGAGGAGATCCTTGCTTTCTGTTGGAAGGCAGGCGGGGGCGGGAACCAGCTCATCTCCGAGCCAGCAGGCCCCGTATTTATGCCGGGTTTTCCTTGAGGGTGCGTGCGCGGCTCAGAGTCGATCCAATATCGTAAGCTGTTCCAGAAACGAGCCCGATTCGGAGGCGGGGTCGAGCCCACGCAACATATCAGCGGCGCTGGGCCTCGGACCTCCTGCACAGGGGGTCCGAGCGACTTTCTCCGCTCGACTTCGGCGACCTTCATCGTGCGACATTCGTCATGGTGGCGACCTCTGTGGCATGTCCCGCTGCGGTTGCTGCCCAGTTCAAAGCAAGGAAAAGTATATTGTCCCATGACATAGCCTGAGATGAATTGTCTCCGTACCTTTCTTTTCTTCTATTGTGCGAGGGTAGAAGGGAGGGGCATGGTTGTGGTCCCGGCCATACTCACGCAGGAGGGCAGGCGCCCTTTGGTTACGGACACGAGGACCGGCCAGCCCAGCTGGTGAGCCACTGCGTCATGAATGGGGGCCCCAGCGCCGCTCGGTCGGCCTCGGTCTCGGGTCGCGGTGATGTGCTCCACGCCAGCGTACGGGTGCGATGGCGTCGGCTGAGAGACGTCGCGACGCTGCTGCTGTTTGAGTTGCTACTTGTACTGCTTGCTAGGGGGATATCGAAGCTCACTAGCTCGATGATGGCTCGGAGAGCGGATGGCGGATACGACAGCGGAGGTGGCTTCCACGCTCGGGCCCTGGTATGAGGCCGGGCGAAGCGGCCAGTGCGCAGGGCGATGAAGGAGCCGACTGACCTCGAAGGGCGAGACGGCCGCTGAGAGAGACACGTGAACGGGGGGGGGTCAGGGTGCGTTGTTTAAGCGGCGAGACTTGTCGGTAGGAAAGCAGGAGACAGGTCGGCTAGGATTTGCAATTCCACAAAGAGCCACGGGGTCACCGTACTCGGACTGGCACTGCTCTGACTGGCCCTACTCGGATCGCCCTACTCGAATGAAAGCTCAAAGACATTGCCTGACATGTGAGCCCTGTCCTCGTTTCGAACATCAATGATGCAGCAGGGGATATGGCCGGCTAAGCTTGATATCAGTTGACACAGCTCTCGGCTCTCGTTCATAGCCAGTCAGCCAGTCAGCCGGATATCACGCCCACGTGGTCGCAAGCGTTTGGTTCGAATCTCCTGGCTGGCCAAGCCCGGGCATGCCAATCCGGATCCACGTCGGTCGAGCCCCCCCGAGCGTGGAACCACCGCACAACAGTGGCAACAGTATTCTGTCCCGCGCAGCAGCAAAGGCGGAAAAGGGCACCCTCGTTGGAGGTTGTAAACTATATATGTGATTTTGACTGGCTCAGACACCGATCCATACAACGGAGAACCCCTCCAGACGTCAGCCGCGCTCTCGCCTCCCAAGAGGGCCCAGCGGCCTGGCTCCATAGCTGGATTATATAGTGCGGGGCGGTGTTTCCCGCGCGCAAGAAAAGCAGAACACGAAAATGAATCGTTAATTCCCGACAATCAAGACAAGAACGTGCTCGCGGAGGCAGCCCGCCGAGTCGAAACCTTGCCGAGAGAAATCCCGGGGGGAGAAGGCTCGTGTAGATACATAAGGGGGGCAAGAAAAACATAAAGGAAATATGGAAGGAGACGGGGATGAGTCGGAAGTATACTGCCTCCTCGAAGAAGACCAGACAAACAATGCTTGACTCTTCGGAAGCAAGCCTACTCTCGCTCGTGAGCGATGCGATAACCAGAATACTGTCATAGTAAGAGAGCGATTCCAAAATCAAGAAAGTGGCGACCGAAGGAGAGCCGGGAGGCGAGAGAGAGCATCCTATGGAAGAAGAGAGTAAAACAAGAGAAGGAGAAGAAAACGAGATAATAGTGACAAAGAAAGAACCCGACCCCCGGCCCGACAGGGATCACTCAAGTGGTTCGCTTAGAGGCCTCGCCCCCGCCCCCGACCTTGGCCGACTTGGTCGCCTTGGCCGGGTCGAGGGTCGGCGAAAACACCTCCTTGAACTTTTGGGGCGCTGTTGTCGCCGAGGTGCAGGCCACAAGTCAGCCAAGTCATCCTCTCGGAGCAAAGGGGCAGCGGACATTACCAACCTTCTCGGCTGACAAAATAGATCTCAAAGGCGCCGGAGCTGCCCTGTCGCTGATGCTGTTGCCGATACTTCTGGCAGAAGACGTATAGCTGCACGTCCTGCAGCCAGACCCGGTGCTTGGACCGGCGGACCAGCCACGTTGCCGAGGCGGCCTGATGGGTGACTGGTGATTGCACAGGTCGCAAAGTCAGCAAGCAAGCGGACGGAGAGATGATCGCGGCCGGAAGGGGGGGCTTGGGAAGGGAGAGAGGAGAATGGGAAGGGAGGGAGGGAAAGAAGAGAAAAAAACCCACCAAACGCCGTCCACACCGGGCACGATTTGAGCTCGCCCTCCCACACGGCCGCGTGCAGGCGCAGCCCCCTCGTGTGCACGTCCTCATACACGATGAGCGAGTGCTTGAAGCCGTCATCGATGATCTGGGCCTGGAACAGGCGCCGCTCCCCCGACAGCCGGTACTCGTCGGGCGAGATCTGCAGCGTGAGCGGATTGCGCGCCTTGAGCGACACAAACGTGCAGTAGAAGAGAACCATCTCCTCCCACGTCTGGAAATGCAGGGCCGCCCACAGCTTAGCGCACCGCTCGGACCGGCTCCACCGCTTGAAGTGCAGGGCGCTGCCCTCGCGCCCGACGCAGAGCTCGTGGGCGCCCCGCATCGCGAACCAGGGCTGGCCGGCGTGGTAGGTGCGCACGAGCAGGTAGGGCGCCCCCTGGGCAGCCCCGTTCGTGAACACCGTGACCGAGAGCTGGTCGTCGTCAAACGGGCGCCTGAACAGGATCCGGGAGTCGTCCGGGATCCTCAGGTGACCCCACGGCAGGTTGGGCCCGAACGACTTGGAGATCTTGAGGTTCTTGAGGCCGGTGCGGGACGTGAGCGGCAGTGAGAAGATGAGCTCGGACCAGTGGACGCTCGGGTCCGCCGCGGCCGAGGCCAGGAGCATCTCCGGTCGGACCTGGGGGCCCACGGGGGCCGGCGGTGGAGCTGGATAGGTTGAGATGAGCCGGTCAGTCGACCGACGGCACACGGCATCTGATACGTGCGGTCATTGCTACTTACGGATACCCCTCATCTCCCTGAGCTCGAGGATACGGCCCCGCAGCATCTCGAGCCGGTTAAAGTCAAAGTTGTAGGACCTGGTTGATGGCCATCGCACCCACAATCAGCATCCGGCCGCCCGAGGCATGAGCCGAACGAGGAGGAGGAAGCAGACGGTCGAGCTCACCTCATCAGCAGCTGGATCAGCGAGTTCAGAAACTGGTTGTACAGCATAAACCGCTGCGGCAGGGGCAGCCCGCCCGCCTCGTCCGTCATCTTGTTGTACATCTTCCGCCACCGCACCTCCCGGCTGATCGACCGGTCCTCGTAAAAGGCAGTTATGTCCCGGAGACTGCGGCACAGGCACGGCAGCACCACGTTGAGATAGTTGAGCACGACCGGGACCCGCTCGAAGTGGACCTGGCTTCGGTCCGCCAGCTCACGCAGCAGCCGGCTCGTGGTCCGGATCTCATCCGCCACCGCGTTGAGGTGGGCGTGGAAGTGCTCCGGCAGCGAGCATCGCAGCCCGTCGAGCTCGAGGCTGACGATATCGCCCCTCTCCGCCTCGAGGCAGCAGCCGCGGAGGAGGACCATGTCCATCCCCACGTCCGGCTGCGGTTCGATTTCCATGGCAGGCAGACGGTCTGGATCGAGAAGGAGTCGAGATAGAAAAGGAGAGGTGGGGGGGGAATGCAGTGAGATGGAGAGAGAATTGGTTATATTGGGATGCGGCGCGGTCCGGGTCGGGCGGTGTCAGGGCTCAGGTCTGATGCGGGCGAGGTGGCAGATCAAGAACCACGCCCGGCATGATGCGGCCAGCGTTGTTCTCCCGCCAGATCTCTCGGCACTCGTCTCTCTCGTCTCTCTCGAGAGAAGGGGGTCTGTACGGTCGGGAGAAGGGGGACGGGAGGGGACGGGAGGGGTCCACTGCTATGCCTCGGCCGGGGACCGCCGCTACGCTCGGCGAATCGGGTCCGGGTGGCAATAGGGATGTGATGGAGATGGGCGGGAATAAGACCAAGAGATACGGCCAGTATTGAGTTAGACAGACGGTTCTTCTTCCCTCTCTTCAGCTCACAGCGTGATGTCGACGCGATAGATCCACAGGGAGATGGCAAGAAGGGGGAGGGAGGAGGGATGGAACGGGGGGCGGGCAAGGGAAGGAAGAGGTAGATAGCACAGGCCGGAAATGCAGACATGCAGCGAGACTCCTCCTGAGCGGGGACCAATGCCGTGGAGAGGTCACTCTCTTCCTCTTTCGACGACCGGAGGTGGGGGCGAGGGGGTGGGTCAGTCGGGCAGACAGGGTGTTTGGGCGTGAGGGTAGAGAGAGGGCGGCGGCCCGCCAGCCGAGAATGGCGTCGTGGCCCTCACTCTTCTTCCCGCTGCTGCTGCTGCTGCTGCTTGGCTCCTCCTACAGCAGCAAACTGATGATGGTGGGACACCCGCGTCCCTCGACCCCGGGGGATTGGAAATGCGGGATGTGGGTGGAGCCTGGTGGCTTGGCCCGTCCCCCCTCTCGTCGATCTGGCTGCCGTGACGTGGACGTGCAAGGAAGGGAGGGGAGGTGACAGAGAAGTGATCTGGGGAGCGGGAGATGGAGATACCGAATTGCGAAACAATTGAGCCCCAAAGGCGATGATGTTTTCCTGCGATCCTGAGACGCGGTGGAAGTCGGGGAGACACGACGAGGAACAAGGGTCCGAATAAGGCCGGCCACTACCCCCACCTTTCTCTGCTCTGGTCGGTGTCCTCCCCCCCCGCCTCGCTGCTGCTGCTGCTGCTGCTGCTGCTGCCGCTGCTACTTCCCCAGCAGCGAAGAGAGAGCGGCGGGCGTGGGACAAGAATTGGGGACTCGGGAGCCTGACCCGACAGACAGCCAGCTGCTGCCGATAAAGCAGGGAAGAGAATGAGAGAGCACGAGAGTGGGATTCCAATTGGATCGTCGCACGCGCACGAAATCAACAGAGAAGGATGAGCGGGGGGGGAGACGGACGTAATGGCCGGGCCATGCACATGCATGCATGCACGCATGCGGGCAGGGAGGCATCGAGAGAGGTATTTTGGGCCCCGTTGCCACGCCCCCGCCGGCCGGGCTGCTCAGAGACTGCCACGATAGCGGGCAGGCCAGGGCATGACCGCCGGTCGGTCAAGTGGCATGGCATGGCATGGTCTGGCATGGATCCGACAGGAATCCAATGTCCACCACCGCCGCCCCAACCACCACCGCCGCCGCCGCAACCGCGCTTGGCGGATCTGTCTGGCCTTTCTCTCTCCGGTCGAGGAGTGGCCGCCGCCAGCGACGGTGGCAGCAGCAGCACAAGGCAAAAGGCACCACTATCGCAACACGTTGTCATATCACTGACCCGTATCCGCGGCCCATCTCCTCTCACCGTCCCTCTGCTCACGCTCGGCCTGGCCGTCTGGGGCCAGCTAGCGTCTGCGTTGCACCATGGCGCGGGGTGGCCTATGCAGATGCAGCTGCTGAGCCCGGCCTCGCCCTGCACGCGGCCGCCGGCAGAAATCGCTCCAGTCCAGAGCGGCCAAACCACAATGGCGCTTCCCCGCCCTGGAGCGAGCCTCGACCCGGAGAGCCGAGTGGGCGGTGGGGCGGGGGGAAGAAAAATGAGGAGGAGGGGTGAGAGGACATGCGGGGTCGATCCGCGGGCCCCGCTGGCCAGGCTTGGGCATCTGAGCAATCATCCGCGGTGCTGCTGCTGACTTGGCGCGTCCTCGTTGGAGAGCCAGACCAGAGCAAGGCTTTCGGGGCGGTGCGACTTGCATCATCTGGCCGCCTGGCCAAGGACGCACCCATGCCCTTGTCCTTCCCTGCCCGATCAAGGTCGCGTATCTCGTCGGGGTCTGACAGCTCCGAGATAGGCCGTTGAGTCAACATTGCCACCGCGCCACCCTGGGGGGCCCGTCGCGTGGCCGTCGTGCGTTGTTTCGAGGCATCGGCAGAGCAGACCCGGTCGGCCCGCGGCGGCGACATGCAGAATGAATGCCTAGCGAGAGAACGGGGGTGGGTGGGCGCTGGGTCGTAGAGGCCGGCGGGGGGCGCATCGCTGCACCATGCCCCGAGGGAGGAGAGCCGGGAGAAAGCAGGAGCCGACTGGCTCGGGCCGGTATAAAAGGGAGGCCGGAGCAGCACCTCGAGAGAACACAAGCCAAACGGGAGACGAGAAAGATTCGGAACGAAGAAACCGGCCTGACTTGGAGGACAAGACAGCAGCCACAGCAGCGATGCCGATTTTAAGTTCTGCCGCGGGCGCTGGCCGGGCCAAGGTCACGCCTCCGGCTGGCCGGGCGGGATGAGGCCAATGTTCCAAACTAATGGCCTCAGCTCGGGGTCGAGTCGAGCTCGACCGCAGCCGCCGAGCCGCAAGGAACACGGCCATCCTCCCATCACATCCGTTTCGCGGGGAACACCACTACATGACAGCAACCCATCATCCCATCATATCGGTTTCCCCAAAAGTCGCATGGAATCATCCTTTGCGAGTCCCCTGCTCGATTTCGGGTCTTCTCCCGTCGGCCATGGCCTACACCCTACAATCGGGGGAATGAAACACTTTAATAACAGCAAACAGCAGGAGCGGGCGTGAACCCGTGTATTGAAGGTTGCGCAACGCAGCTAAACTTCTCATCCGTCAGAGGCGCCCGCCTTGGCCCCCCTCTCCCGACAACCCTCCCCACCCTTCCACTCACTACAACTCAAGCCCGTCGTGCCATTCCTCGCGCGCATTCAGAGACGAAAGGAGTAAAACGTCTACCAAGAGCAGAGGCCAGTCCCCATTACCCACCAGAGCTACCGATCCGATCGTACAACCACAACCATCCAACCGATTCTCCAGCAAGGAACCCCGACGAACAAAGGCAGACAGCGCTCCCCGCCCCTTGGCCCACCACCCGACCGACGGATCGCAGGTCTGAGATGGTCCGCGAGTGCATGGTTCCGAGATGGCCTTGAGCGGCGGGGGTGACCGAAGCCACACCACTAGTCTTCCTCCTCCTCCTCCTCCTCTTCGTTTGTGCCCTCGGCCTGGGAGTGTTGCGTAGCGTAAGTATCACTGGGCTGTTCTGTGGACGGATCGGTGGTGGGTGTTACCAGGTAGGCCGCCTTCTCGTCCTCATAGCGCTTCTTGTCGGCCGCAGCCTTGGCCTCGTACGGGGCACGGTCGGTGTCGGAGAGAACCTTCCACCTCTCACCGAGGTGCTTGCCAATTTGGCCTGGACGGAGACATGCTGGTCAGCGACGGCGCATGAGAGGAGAGAGGCGGGAGAGGAGAGGCGGGAGGAGGCGGGGGAGGTCAGTGATCAGAATGTGAGCGGGACATACCGAACGTGGCATCGGGATGGGCCTCTCGGACCTTATCCCGGTTGTCGTTGGCGAAGAACATGTACGCGGAGAGGCCGCGCTTGGGAGCATTCGGGTCCTTCTTGGCCCTCCGAGTCCTCTCCTTCTTCGTCTTGGACGGAGCCTTGGGCATTTTGAATAAGCTGCTCGAGTTCTTGGTCAGCGGATCCAGTAAAGCGCTCTTGACGATACAAATGTCTGGGTGTATGGGTGTAAGTGGTGTTGGTTCGCGCCAGCGATTGTTTGCCATGGCGTGGTGATGGCGGGCGCAAGCCAGGGGGCTGACGGGGCGGCGCGCCGGCGCAGGCGTGCGGATGCGCGGACGGACGTGTCTGGGCGCGCGAATGGCATCGCGTCCCGGCGCGCATATCCGGCCAACCGGAAGGCGACGGCGCGATTTGCGAATGGGCCACCAAAGCCGGACATTTCACAAAAAATCCCAGCCAGGGGGAAGATGAGGGGAACATACCTGTCAGTGATTTTTAGGGTATGAAATCGGCGGTGGATGTGTAGAGGTTGCAGTTGGACTGAGGGTAGAAGATTCGGGTCATGTTAGCAGAGTGGCTGGAGTCGATGTGGTGATGTGGTGATGTGGCATTCCGGGGGATGCGCCGCCGGTACAGTGGAGCGGCCGGAGGGATCATGGGGAGCACGAAGCGATGAGGAAGGCTGGACCAGCCCGCGGAGGGAAGAGGAGCTCTGGACGGGTGATGTGCGATGCGATATATGGAGGCCACATCTTTGCCCCCGAGTGGGAAAGCTGAGCTTCATGGTCACGGACCGGTCTGGGGATGCAACGCTCAGAGGAAAAAAAACAGAGGCAAAAAAAATGCTCCAATGGGGGTGGGTGCAGTAGTCGGGCGGAGGGGAGTGACTTGTTATTTGCTGGCCAAGCCGGTGGCGCGGTAGGTACTCACTGTCTGGAAGAGGTCTGGGTGGGCTGCACGCGATTTGGGTCGGAGCCGGACGAGTGTATTGAGTGAGGCCGGTTTTGTATGGGGATTTTTTGTATGGGAAGAAGAGAGAGAGAGGGAAAATTTGTATGGGGGGATTTGTGAGTGGGAGGGGGCAGACCACACGGCCTTTTTACTATGGGCCTGGCTCGGGCCTGGCTCACCCCAATCACCACCACACCGCAGCCAGGCATGTTAGGTCCCCCCTTCCCACAGTAACAACAACCCAGGCCTGGGCTGCCCGCCTGCCCACAGTACGGGAAGAGACGGAGCCCCCCTCCCTTCTCTTCTCTCTCTCTCTCTTCTGCCCCCTCTCCCTCTCTGCCGCCCCCCTCTCCCTGTACACATTACCTTGGCTGGGGCAGCACTCTGATGATCACACCTGCCGCTGGCCGGCCGCCCTCTATGAGGGTTGTTATTTTTTCCTCCCTCCAGTTGGCAGATTTTTTTTTTTTTTTTCATTTTCATCTTTTCATTTTCATCTGGCTGGGATGTCGTGTACCCGGCCGAGTCTTCTCGACAGCTCCCAGTGTACCGGTCAGGAAGTAATCGAGGAAAAAGAGTGGAGGAGGCTGGCGGTTCCTGGGCGCGCGACCTATGTCAAAACCCATCACCTGCACGGACTGATTGGGCCGCATTGCTCCATCCCTCCATCCAGCCACACGAGGGAGAGCACGAGGCGCAGGTATGCAGTTGCTCGCTAACGCTGCCCGTACTGTGTGATGTGTGGGACGGAGGGGCAGAGGCGAGCAAAAGGGGCAACAACAAAACAAGAGGATGAGTCGCGCCTGCTATTATTACTGCGTGTCACTACTGTACAGGTACATTGCGGCCGAGGCGGCCGCGGCGGCATGCCTCGCCGAGTCGCCCCTCCTGGGGCCTTGCACCGCGGCACCACCAAACCAACTGGACCGCAGCCCGCGGTCTCGCACTGGTTACTTTTTTTCCCCATCCCCCCCATCCCTCATCCCACATCGATTCCTGCGCTCCGGTCTCTGGTCCGCCCCCTTTCCTCTTTCCGTTCGCGCATGCCTTGCCGGTTTTGCTCCCAGGGCTCTCTTGGCCTGCCCTGATATAGCGCCCTACACGAGTGGTGGCATTCCTGCCCTGTTGATCCTCCCCCCGGCCCGGGGAGCATGCATGCGTGCGGGCACGCACGCAGGAGAGACAGCGGGCCGTGATGAGGCCCCGTCTTGACTGGCATTCCTGCCGTCTCCCATCACCGCCTGTATTCGTTCGTACAAGATCCCCGTCCGTTGTGAGGTACAACGAGGTCGCAAGCGTCAAGGCCAGAAACAACCGGCTCCTGGCTCTCCTCGTGCCCCTCCCATCCTGGGAGCCAACTTGGCGGCACCAATCCGTTATACTCTCGGTCGCACCCGGAAGCCCTTGGGCTATATGGCATCCCCCCAGCTCCCAGCTCCCGTGACACGCCAGCCTCTGCCGCGCTGCCGCGCGCTGCGACGGGAAGGGAGGGTACCTTGGCGCTGCCGAGACACCATGTACCGTTAGACAATCCTGGCCAGGTACCGGTACAAGCCCCCATGTACCTCCCACCTGACAGCTGGTCGCGTTGTGTGGCTTGTGTGCGTGTGCGCGCGTGTGTGTGCATGTGTGTGCGGTGTGTGTGGTGGCGGTCGCCCTCCTACTGGCCGGCCGATAAGCAGTCGCCGCAAGCCAGACGACCAAAGTCCCGTAGGAGCGGACCCAGACTACATGTGTTATGAAGAAGCCGCGCCACCCTCAGCCACGGGGATCCTTTATACCAGATGCTGCCAGACAGCATCTCCGATACGCGCTGCCGCCGGCCGCCGCTTTATCGGGCCCGTGGGTCCTCGCCAACTGCGGATGCAGTTGCTCTGCCCAGCCCGGAAATTGGCTGAGGAAGCCCGATGGTGAGACGGCACCGTAGGCCGACAGGACTGTAATATGATGCCTCGTGCGCTGCAGGCCAATGGTGCGCATTATCACCACCACCGCGGAGCGCGGACGTGGAGCAGCAGTGAGACTCGGCTCGACACCGAGACTCTCGGGGTGGCGGCACTGGACCGACAGCTGGCCGCAGGGGGCCGGATGGCCGCCTCGAGGCTGGGATCAGGGCGTCACTGGGCATGAGGCACCAACCTGGTTGCCCTCTGCGCCGGACCGGAATGGGCGAGAGATTGTGTGCGCGCGCGCGTGTGCATGGCTGTGTGGTATGTTGCGTGTGTTGTCGACCCCCCGCCCCCCGAGACACACTGTTGCTCTCACCCAGGATTACTCTGGGGGGCAGAAGCAATGTACCTGAGACTTGGGCAGAAAAGCCTGGGACCCAGCGCCGCCGAGCTGATTACTCGTACTGTGTCGTGCGGTTTTTCTGGCCGCTTTTTTCTGCGCTGCTGATTGCCGGTGCGGTCATTCCGCCGGTGGTGTCAGGGTTTTTGCCATTCCCCCCCTCTGGCGCTGTCGTGGTTTCCTCTGATCTCTCTCCTCGGGCCAGCACAAAAACAAGGCCAGCGAGGAAATATCTCGCAGTCGGCTATATCCTTCGCTATTCCGTCTTTGTACAGAATTCGGCCTCGGGTGACAAGGCACAACCAACGAACAAATCCGCATATCTCTACGGGTGGATCATTCGAGTGAGTGCCTCCTCGACTCTTTCTGCCTCTGGCACCGAACAAGCCAGAGTTGAGATGGAAATCGGGGCCCCTTTATCTCGCGGTGGTCCACGGTGGTCCACGGTGGTCCAAGCTCGCCGGCCCACCGGCCACATCTTGGTGCTGATCTGAAGGACCCCGGCCGCGCCAACGCGTCTTCAGGGTCCCGGCTGTCCCCTGGCCGGGACCTGGGCCTGTACATGATCCGCACTAGCTGGCCAACGGCCCGGCAGAGGACAGAGGGCGGAGGGCAGATTCAATAGTCTCGGGAGGGGGCAGAATGGTGAGAATAGCGAGCTGGGCTTGGAAGCAGGATCAGTCATCAAGGGTTCAGACCGCAGCCAAGACTCAGTACGGTGATGTGATGATGTATGCTTTGCGACTGAGTCCCTTATCGCGCGAGCATACAGTCCGTCGCTTGTCTGGATCTTGCCGGTGGTCGCGGTACAGCTGATGGGCGGCCCCGGAGCGGGATCGCGGCCGCGCTGGGCCGACAGGAAATGCCATGGCTGGCTCGCATAGTGCTTAGCTGTCCAGTCGCCACCCTTTCGCCTCGTCCTCCCCGTACCTGATCGACCGCGAGGCTCCTGCTCTCACTCCTCCGGATCCAGCACAATGTCCCTCAACTCCGGGCTCGCCGCCCAGTCTACCCCACTCCCCGCCACGATCGCGCTCGCCGCCCCCTTCATGACCTTCCACTTTTGCCGGCTCGCCTTGACAGCCCTGCGCAGCGTTTCCACCTCGGCCGCCGCCTCGGCCGATAACCCCGTCGTTCCCGGGCCGCTGCCCGACCGCCTCGCCGCGGCATCCTCGACGAGCCGCAGGAGCTCCGACGCCAGGTCAACGTTGCGGCGCGAGGCCGCAAACGTCTCGGCCCGGACTTGCGCGAGCTCGGACCAGGCCGAATGCAGCGCCGTGTCCTGCCTGGCCACCAGGAGGGAGGCGTCATCTCGCTGCTCGAGGAGCGGGAGGAGGTCCCTGGGCGCGCGCAAGAGGTGAGCGTGTGCACGTGAACGGGTGAGTGGGTGGGTGGATGGGCGGCCAAGCGGGCGGGCGAGAAGGGGGGTACACGCACTCTTCAATGGGCGACGCGTTGCTGCCGCCATGAACGGATTTGAGGATCGGACCGGCCGCCATGATGGTCTCGACGACCCGCTTGCGCAGTAGACAGTCGGCCCGGCTCTCGAGAAGCTCCACTTGCGCTCGCCGCAAGCCGTCCGGGTCCGTGATCGGCGGGGGACCGGGGCCGCCGCCGCCGCCGCCATCATCTGCCATTAGCGTTCACTCGTTAGTGAGAGAGGTCAGAAGAGTCGCCGTCATCTCAACCACGACGAAGCTATTTCTTGCCTGGTAGTGGTCCCTGCGCCGGCGTGGGCCTGAGGCCGGTAGCTATCGCCAGCTCAACCTTGAGCTCTTCCAGCTTATCATACAGCGCCAGCACCCGTTCCTCGTCCTCCGAGAGCGGGAGCCGGCTTATTTCCCGAGCCTTGTCAGCGACCGCGTCGGCTGGCTCCGCGGGCCCCGCAGCCTCTCCCGGGGCTGGAAGCTGCTCAGGCACCATCCCCCTATGCGAATCGTCCACCTGCGAGTCCTCCATGTGATTTCAGAATAACCCAAAACGGGCCAGATAGGAAGTGAATGGCTCGCGCTTTTCAGCACGAGACGCCGAATCTCCCTCCCCGTGTGATCGCACCACGAGGGAGGCTTATAAACACTAGATCGGGCGCCGGGCCGGGTGATTGCGAAAGTGGATCATCCTGTTTCTAGGGGGGCCGACCAGCCCTGCCAGAACAGCGGGTCAGCAACTGATAAGCCGACTGGCCAATGAGAGCGGCCAATGTCACGCGGCGACGACGCTGCCACTCGCTCAGCGCATCGCCCTCTCTATCTACCGGTCGGACCTCCCCTGCCGGATGTCGTGTCCGCACAGACAGCTTGGCCCGACCTGTTTTGATTCGTGAACGGGCGGAATCGCTTCTTCTCCATCCACCCTCCGCCTCCTCCCTCTTTCTCTGCCCGACCCGAACAGCCCCCTCCTCCGGCCGACACCTTTCTCCGACATTGAGCGCGCCTCCAACTGCCATGTCTTGGGATGGCGACACAGGTGTTGGTCGCCCATACCGGGCAACGCCTGCAGGCCGACAGTCGGCAGTTCGCATCGTCGGTTTCCCCTTTTTCTCTTCTTCTTGCTTATCCGCACATGGCCAGAGTGCGATGCTGACCAGCCGGCTTTTCTTCCCCCCTCAGGCTCGATGAGTTCAAGGATTGGGTTGCGCAGCGGAGCAAGATCCCGCTCCAGTCCATGATCGCCCTGACTCCGCAGGGACGGGGTGTCAAGCTGCAGAGCATCCACACAGAAGTAATTACGCTTGGCCTCTTTTTTCAAAGTCTTCTTCCTCAGTTCAGCCGTCTGGCATGGTCGTCGGCCGCGCTGACAAACTGGCCAGCGCGAAATCCTCGTATACGATCTCCGAGTATCTCAGCGGCCCGCTCCCAACGCTGCTTCCTCGTCCTCGATCCCTCATGAAATCCCCCTCCCAAAGCCTTACAGTGTGCCGGCCGCGCCCGACTCGCTGGAGCAGGTCAGGAGCGTAGCCGCATGGCAGAACCTCTTCAGGGAGCGGCGTGACTGGGCCCTGGCCGTGGCCCAGGATGGTGGCCACATGTCCGAGGCCGTCCAGGAGCGATACAGCGAGATGGACGTGATGATCAAGTGCATGGACGCGGCCGTCACCAATATCGAGATATCCGTCAAGGGCATCGAAACCCGGTACGGGGAGCTCAAGAGGTGGACCTCCACCCACCTGCCCGAGTACGAGCAGCTGGTCGCCGATTCGGACCGGTACCTCGCACTGGCGCGCAACATTCCGATCGAGCCGGCCATGATCAGCTTCATGACGGGAGACGGGCCGGCCAGCGGCGCCCAAGACCATGACGATCCGCCGCAGCATCGATCCGGGACGCTGGAAACGCTCCTCAGCGTGGAGACGGCCCGGCGGGCTGCCGGCCTCGCCCCGGCCGCGCTCCGGAAGCTGGCCCGCCAGGCGGACGAGCTCGACGCGGCCCGAGACCAGATGGTGGCCGGCCTGGCCGGCCTGATCCGGGACATCGAAAAGGTCATGGCCCGGTCCGTCATGGCCCACAGCGCCGACTCGACTACGCTGCTGCAGGACATGGAGACCATCGCCCGCAAGATCGACGCTGACTACACGATCACGCTCGGGTACGCCGCCGCCGCCGACATACCGCAGGCGTCGCGGATCGCCGAGACCCACACCAAGAAGCTAATCCCCAAGTTGGCGGACCGGCTCGGCGACATGGACGCGACGCTGCGGTACGCGACCAAGGCCCGGAACGCGACAGCCGCCGACGCGGCCGACCTGATGGCCGGCGTCTCCGAGATCACCGCGCTGCACAACAAGGTCAAGACCACGATGGCGGCCCTGGGCTCGGACGAGGAGGACCTGACCAGCTTCGACTACCTGCGGTTGACCCGTGAGGTGCCGTACATGTACGCCTCCTTCGTGTCCGAGTCGATCCGGCGGCGCGAGTGGACCGAGAAGGTGAAGCTCGATTCGTCCACCATCATCAACGAGATGGCCACCTTCCAGGACGAGGAGGCGAGGCGGCGGAAGAAGTGGCAGAAGACGGTCGGGGAGACGTACGGGCCTGTCCTGGACACGAACCCGGTCGGGCTCGAGGTCAACCTGATGGGCGAGGACGCCGGCTGGCCGACGATGGAGCGGCGCGACCTGGAGCAGTATGTCGAGGCCGTTCAGGGCCACGGCTTCGACCCCAAGGTCGTGGATGACATCCAGAAGCTGCTGGTCGAGCTCACCACCCCGACAAAGAAGCAGGCGCGGCGGATCCGAGCGTTCCGCAACGGGAGCGTGCACGAGGCCGCCGCCGCCGGGGCGGGCGCGCTCGGCCGCAGCGGGCTCCTCATCCGCGGCGACGAGGACCTCGTGCGCAGCCTGCAGGACGACAAGTCCAAGCTCGAGGACCGGCTCAAGACTGCCGACAGCCGGGTCCGCCGGCTCGAGGGCCTGCTCCACCGGGAGCAGGCCGCGAAGCAGGCGGCCGAGTACGTGGCCCGGCAGGGGGGGGGTGTCCCGCCCAGTCCCGGGGGCGCCAGCGTCGGCGCCGGCGTCGGCGGGCCGCGCGATTCGGTCGCTGGCGAGTCGTCGGCGGTCCGATCCGGGGGCAGACCCGGCGCCGCCGCTTCAGAGACGGTGGCGCTGCAGCAGCGCCTCGACCAGGTCGAGGCCGAGCTCAGGACGGAGCGGCAGCGTGCAACCACGTTCGAGGAGGACCTCGGCGCGCGCGCGAACCATCACGACACCATCAGGGGCCAGATCGAGGAGGCGAACTCGACCAAGCGGGACCTGCTTGAAAATATGGAGGCGCAGCAGCGCGAGTTTATGGAGGTGCGCCGCTCCCTCGAGGAAGAAGTGAGGACGCTCCGCTCCCGACTGGAGGACGCTGATGATGAGCTGGAACACTTTGGGGAATCGCGCGAGAACGAAAAGGCGACTTACGATGAGCGGGTCCGTGAGCTCGAGGACGGCCGCCTCAAGATGCAGGGTCAGGTCGAGTTCCTCCGCAACGAGTCCCGGCTACAGCGGGAGGCGGCCGACGTGACGGAGCGGGAGCTCCGGGAGAGCCGCGAAGAAGCGCAGAACCTGGGTCGGGAGCTGGCGGCGGCACGCGATTCGGCCGAGGCGCGACTCGGGGCCCTCCGCGATCTGCACATTCAGCTGCAGATGGCGCACGCCTCCGGCAGTGCCCCCACGCCGCCCGCCGCCGCCGCTGACTTGGCCGACGACGACCTCGTCGAAGCGCTGTCTTCAACCGCGGCCGCGATCGCGAGCCGGGCCCAGGTGGCCGAGAGTGATGTCTCCCTGCTGCGATCGAATCTGACCCGGGCGGAAGAGTCACTAGACGAGCTTCGGTCCGAGATCGAGCAGGCTCGGAACCGACTGGCCGCTGAGGAGACGGAGAGCCGACATTTGCGAGAGACTGTGGGGGAGGAGCGGGCCAAGGTCGTGGCCCTCGAGAGCGAGCTGCAGGACGAGCGGGCCGAACTCGGAGAGCTGCGAGTCCGGATCGCCGACGGCGAGACCGGGTCCGAGACGCTCAGGCGTCAGCTCGAAGAGGGCGAGCGCAAGACGACGGCAATGGCAGAGGAGCTCGCTTCACGACAGTCCCAGGTCGGCAGCCTCGAGGAGGAGCTCCGGCTCTTCCAGGAACAGCTGCAGGAGGCTCAAGCCAAACTCGGCGACCAGACGGCCCGGCTTGGGGCACGAACTCGGAAGGCGGGCGAGCTGACTCAGGTACTGTACTCGCAAAATGACCGCCTGCTCCGGCTCTTGGACCGGCTCGGCTTCTCGGTCACCCGTGAGGCCGGATCCAGGATGACAATTCAGCGGGTCCCCAAGGTGGGGCGGTCCATGCTCCTCAGCATGACCGAAGCTGCCTCTGCAAATGCCCCAACGTCGCAGCAGATACAGCCGCCGTCGCAGCCATCGTCGCAGTCGCCGCCGCCGCCGCCCTCTTCCCTCCCCGGGCGCGGTCTCGGCGACAGCCCAGATCTCGAACTGCTCTATTGGAGCAAGCAAGACTCGGATGGCGGCGGCGGCGCCGCCGCCGCCGCCGAAGACGACCGGTACCGAGCCTTTATGGACACGCTCGGCAGCTTCGATACCGATGCCTTCACCGATGCCATCTACCGGCGCGTCAAGGAGATCGAGCACACGGCCCGCAAGATCCAGCGCGACGCCAGGGCGTACCGAGACCGGGCCCACGGCCTGCAGCGGGAGGCGCACGACAAGATCGCGTTCCGGCACTTCAAGGAGGGCGATCTGGCACTCTTTCTGCCAACCCGAAACCAGCAGTCGGGCGCGTGGGCCGCTTTTAACGTTGGGTTCCCGCACTACTTTCTACGGGAGCAGGACTCGCACCGGCTGCGGACTCGCGAGTGGCTGGTGGCTCGCATCACTCGGATCCAGGAACGGGTTGTCGACCTCTCGCGAAGCGTTCAGCAGGCGCCCCCCTCCTCCGAAGTGTCCTCGCTGGACGGGGAGAGCACCAACACCAACACCAACAACGACAATCCATTCCAGCTTTCGGATGGGCTCCGGTGGTACCTGATCGATGCTTACGAGGACAAGCCCGGGGCGCCGAGCACGCCGGGAGCAGGCAAGTCGACCGTCGCCGGTAGCAATGTCGAGGCCGTGGCCAGCATCCAGACTCACTCGGCCGTGGCTGGAGGAGGGGGGGCGACGGGAGGAGGTAAGAAGCAGCAGCTGCTCGGAAGCCGGAATAGTGTACACAGCATTGAAGGGGTGAGCAAGACGCTATCCAGGAGCCTCGAGAGTCGACGGAGCAGCGGGGCGTCCAAGAAGGGCCTGCCGTTTAGCATCATCGGCATGCCGGCGGCGAAGAACGGCGGATGCAGCGGCGGAAGTGGCGAACCCAACTCGCCTCGTTCGGCCGGACCGGCTGCCCAGCCACGACCAGATACACCCTCGAGGGCGAGCCCCTCGGCGCCGCTGTCGCCGGTGGCAGAATCCAGTCGGTCGAAGCAGAAGGAGCAGCACAACGGGCAAGAGAGGGCGGGCGCCATGACTGTCGAGGTACGGCCCTCTGACATGGACCACCTGCTGGGGCCCTGCTAGTGGTAGGGGTCCCAGACACGGGCCAGGCTGTTTCTTATTTTCTTCTTCCCCCTTCTCACTTGTCATGCAAGAAGAGCCCGGGAGGCCTGGAAGCTCTAGACGCCCCAGCTGATCAAAAGAACCCGAGGAAGCCGGAGAGCCCGACGAGGAGATCGGTCGTGTGGGATTCGCTGTGGAGTCTGGATTTGAACATTGAGGGCGATGGCGGCAGGGACAACGACCGGCGGAGGTGGTGGTAGGACGGTGGGTAGCATCGATGGTGATAACGGAAAGACGGGAGGATGGGCCCGGAGTCGTTGGTACATGAGGGTTCGTGGTTTTTGTACTTTTCTTATCGGAAGTTCTGGATTCGGTCGACATCTGTACCATGATCGGCTCGGGATCATGATTGCGCGCCCAGCATCGTGTTCATGTATTTCATCGCATCGCATCGCTTGGCGGCCTAGACGGGGCGGGCGGGCAGGCCGCAGCCACAGAGTGGGCAGGTCAAGGCACGGTCTCTCCATTTTCTGTTCTGCGACGCAGCGGTCACACTCATATCAGACGACCGGGCGGTTGCGGGAAAGGTCGTGGTGAAGGGGGTGGGATGGATGGCTGGAGTGGGTCGGATCGGAATATGTGTTAGTAGACGGCCGGGCTATATAAAGCTATCAATCATTTGCTGCACTGATCCGTACCCTCCCGGCTCCTCGGGGACGCTTCTGAGATGATGTCCTCTTTTCTCCTGCCAGTATCGACCGGATGGTTCGGTCCAGGGGGTATGAGCCGGCCTGCGACCTGCTCGAAGATGTGTCGTGGACATTATCCGAATCTTGAATGCCGCAACTTGAGCTTGCAGACATGAGGAGCTTGGACCGTGGGTATATCATCCAAGTCCATCGAGTCATGGCCTTAGGATTTTAGGGGCGGTCATAGCACGGGATATTATCCGTGTATTCCGCGCTGATTAAACCTGGGCGTGTGACCAAATTCCGTCCAATATCAAACCTTTCCCGCTAACAATTTCAATTAGGTGGGTGGATGAAGCGGGTATTCGATCCAATACTGCAGCAGAGTGGGCCTCAGCAGCTTTCCCGGGCTATGTTAGAGTAGTCGATACTACAGTTCGAATATAAGAATCCGTAGGCTCCTATATGGAATCTATCACTGCTCCTAAGTGTCTACCTCCTCAACCCCCTCCGCACCAACGCTTCCAACCACTGACGAATCGCCCTACCCGACAGCCCCCTAACACTGAGCCGTGGTCCGCCACTGCGCAGCAGCAGCGTCACCCGCTCGCGGTACCTACGACACACGTGCGCGACGCACCCTGATCAGCGCGCTCATAAAGAGAGGTAGGTGGGCATGCGGGTGCGCACACATACTAGCCACCCCAACCTCCCCCACCCCGACCCAAAGACCTACCCCGGGAGCCGGGCCGGCCGGAAGATGACATCGCGGTAGTAGCGCGCCTCGGCGATGCTTTCGCGGATATCATCCAGCGCGCGATGGGCGCTGATCTTGGGTGGCGTGGCCATGATCACCTCCGCGCCGCACCACCGGCGAGCCGCCTCCTTGATCGCGCTCACGTCCAGGATGCGGTAATGCAGCAGGTCAAGCACCGGCCGGAACTCGGCGTGGCGCGACAGCGCAACCTGGTCCCCGTGCACGCTGCTGCCGGCCAGCAGGGCCCGCCGGGGGGGCAGGCCCGCCGGCAGGTTCTCGGCCAGGTACGCGATGAGGCCGGCGGCGGCCGCCGGCAGGGTCACGGCCGAGGCCGAGGTGGCGCAGAGGTCCGAGAGGCCGGACCGAGCGTGCATGGCCGTGCAGACGGGGCCCATCTCGGCGAGCCGGCTGCGCGGGCACTGCACTATCGCATGGAAGGGGGGCGGGTCGTGCGGGAGCGGATCGAGCGCGTGGGTGGTGAGTATGCATGCGACTTCGAGGATCTGGTCGTGAGCCTCGAGGCCGGTGAGCTGTGAGGGGTCAGTTTGGGGTGGATGGGAGCGCATCGGCGGGCGGGGGGCCGACCTCGAGGTCGATCCAGACGAGGGGATCGTCACTTGGCCCCGAGGGCTTTCCCCCGCCGACGTCCTTTGACTCGTCATCGGCGGGGCCTGAGGGTCTCCCGTCGACATCGCTCGACTTGTCTTTCCTCGGGGCAGCAGCATCACCATCCATGCCGGCTAAATAGATCCTGTGGAACTCGAGCAGCGGAGACGGTAGCGAGAGGAGAGTGGGGGGGGGGCTGCACAAATGAGAAATCAGGGCCAGATGAGGTCACTGGTTCCTAATTAGGCTGGTGGCTGGCTAGCTAAATGCGTGCCCCAGGGCTTTGACGGGGGCCCGAGATCTGAAACACAAAACACGCGACCCAGGAAGGATGCTGCTCATCGGGTGAGCAAGGTAGACAGGCCCAGGACCCGGAACCCCGACACCGTCACCGATCTCACAGCCGCGACGTCGACGATGCGACGTAGCCAGAGGATCGGATCGTCGACCGGCTCGTCTTTCCTATGACGTCACCATCTTCTCTTCCGACCTTGGCCAACCCCCCCCCACATTTCTCCCCCGTTATGGTAGGAGGAGATGAAAAGGAGAGAGAGGGCGTGCGAACAGGATGACAACAACAACGCTGCCGTGTTCTAGAAGTGCTCCAGAGCCCCCATAGCAACTTACGCAGCACACCGCACAGCCAGCTCGCTCGCTCCTCTGTTCTGTAAGCCAAACGGCCGGCTGATAGCTCCATCGTACGTGCCTGGCGGACAACGGCATCGATTCTCCCTCGGCGCGCCCTCCGATGGGCCTGGCCCAATGCCGACTGCCGACGCATCCCCCGCGCGCGCCTCGTCAACGTCACCGCCCCTGCAGCATCCGCCGCAAGAGCCAGCTGCCCTCCCGGACGGCCAGGACATGGCCCTCAATGGCGGCGGCGGCGGCCAGGTGCCCCCCCCTCCTCCGGCCAGAATGCTCCTGGCCCCCCCAGACCCGTCGCCGATACCGGCCCGGCCCCCGTCCTCGGCCCGGCATGCCTCCACCCAGGTCATCTACGACGATCCCGACTTTAGCCGGCCCCCGCCGCTAAACTACACGCTCCGCACCCGAGTCCGGGCCATCTCGGCCTTCTGGACCCTGCTCGTACTCGACGTGGTGTGCGTGCCGATCGCGCTGTACTTCGGCCTCTGGTACGGCACCGACCTGTCCCCGAACGCGGTCTTCTCCATCAGCACGGGCACGCTCGGCACCGTCTCGCTGGTCGAGTACTGGGTCCGGTTCCGGCGGCTCTGGCGGCGCGGGTCGACCTGCCGGGTCATCGGCGCGTCTCGGTGGTACCTCGACTGGTTCCACTGGAACCTCAGCCTCGGCTGGATGGCGGTGATGGTGGAGCTGATCGTCGGGACGATCCCGCGGGACCCCCCGGTCCGGCTGCTCGCCATGCCGGTCAGCTCCATGTGCTTCGCGATCGGGATCCAGATGCTGGCTGTGGACGGGCTGCGCCTGCTCGGGCTCACTCTGCCGGTCCGCGTCAGCTCGCTGCCTGCGGGGGCGCCGCTGCGGCCGGCCATTTACAGCTTCGTCGAGGACGTGGTGGCGGTGGACGGGTCCGGCGGGACCGAGTTCCGGCAGCGGCTCAACCTGCGGTACCGGGCCAGCCACATGTTCCGCCTGATGCTGCACCGGCTCACGCTGTTCTGGGCCCTCGGCGCGATCGGGGCCGCCGCCGCGACGACGGCCCTTGTCTTTACCTTGGAGAGGGATGCGGCCTATGTGGTGAGTTGGCTGTCTTTTTCCCCCAATCTGGCCCGGATATTTCGGGAGATGGTGGATCGGTCGGTCGGTCAGTCGCTGACGCGGGCGCCGCAGGTCGGCTGGATGCTGCCATTTGTCTGGGCCGCCGCGTGGGCTGCCATCACGGTGCGGTGGATGCAGGTGGGGCTGCGCCGAGAGTATCAGACGTGGAGTCGAGAGCGGTACCGGAAACCTTCTGAGGCGTGAGGCGATGCGTCAGAAAGTGGCGAGATTCCGTCAACTGTATACTGATAACCCCTAGCCCAATTGACGCCGTCGTTCTCGACTATGCCCTTGTTGTAACCTTGTTGTAAAGAAGTGGACGGTCTTATCAACTGAGGGATGGTGGGGGTGTATACCGTTCTCGGGTGTAAACCCTTTTCTTTTGGGTCGCTATCGCTGAATGCGGTTCATCTCGAGCAGACCGGACCAGCCATTTATGGGATTCTTGCAAATACGATGAAACCCAGTATCTTGCAGTATTCCTTATCAGTACGACTCGTCACCGTTTCCGTTGGCTCCTCCATGCATGTGGCGAAAACCGGGCCGACGCAGGTGGTGGGGACGCACAATCCGCCAAGTCGGCATCGGCAGTCTTTCTCAATCTCGTATCCAGAATCCATCCTCTTTCCAGTCAGAATCTATCATCCTCCACCATCCAAGGTGGTCGGCCAGCTTGGTGCTTGTTGTTGGTCATGGTCCTCCGAGTCACATCCGCGTCCCATCCGGCGAGTCGCACAAGGTCCATCGACAATCCCACAGCTGCCATTGCAGGCGGGAAGAGCTGGTGACCCTACAGCATTGCAAACGGACATCCGGCCCTGCCCCCCCCGCCCCCGCCGCCACCCGTCGCCGCGATCACAACCTCGTCCGCGCCCATCTCCTTCATGCCCCGGCACTGCGTCCCGTCCGGCCCGATCTCCTCGAACAGGTAACCCTGCGGCATATACTTGGCGCCGCCGTCGCCCGGCACCGTCCCACCCATGGCGCGGGTGAGCCAGGCGGCGGACCCCCACCGGGACCAGGCCGTGGCCGGATGGTACCACGGCTCCACGAGATATTCATAGTGGCAGATCCGACCGGTGGCCGGGTCTGGGTCGGACATGCTCTTCTTAGGGAAGAAGCGCGGGAGACAGAGATGGCGGAGGAAGAGGCGGCGGACGCAGAGGGCGGCGGAGCCAAAGGCGATGGCAGCGATGCCGGGCTCGGGGAAGCTGCCGCGGACTCCGTCAGTGCTCGATCCATAGCCACGAGGCGGGGGGGGATCGAGGTCGGGGGACGGAGATGGCGAAAACAGACAGCGAGGGAATCCAGATTGGGAAAATAAACGGCTGAGGGAGGGGGGACTGACCAGAACGCCTCCCGCACGCGGTCGCCCATCAGGGCATACAGCACCTGCCTGGCGAACGGCTTGGCGAACCCGGGCACGTGGAAGAGCAGCATCTCAACCAGGGCGGCCCCCACCCGCTCGTTGTCCTCGGACGGGCGCATGTCCCGGATCTCGAACCGGCTCGCCCAGGCGGAGATGTCGTGGTAGAACTCGAGCCCGTCGTGCCACTCGGACTTGGCCAGCACGGTGCGGTAATCGATGGCCAGCCCGTCGGCCACGCACTTCCACAGCGTCGCGATCGCGGCGATCTCCATCTCGTTGGGCTCTCGCCACTCGAGCCGGCGGTAGAACCGGACTGGCTCGATAATGCACACGGCCAGGGTGTAGACAAAGTCCTCGGCCCGGATCCTGCCGGCCCGCACAAACGGCCGGTGCAGGAAGTTGATCCGCGCGATCGCGCGCAGGTGGCGCACCGACGTGGGCGGGTTGAGCATGAACTCGGAGAACAGCACGGTCGTGTCCTCGTACCGCTTCGGGGCCAGCCCGGGCGCCCATAGCTGGCGGGTGCGCACCAACAGGGCCGACACCTCCGGGAAGGCGTACGTCTTGAACAGCGCGAGCTGGAGCGCCAGCGTTGACATGTGCGGGAACTCGTACTCGGCCAGCTCCTGCAGGATGGCCTGCGCGTCCGTGTTAGTCATGCGGCCGAGAGAGGCCCGGTCCGGGTAGCCGTAGCGGACGCGCATGTCTCGCTCGCGCCGGTGCCGGAGGGCCGCGCACAGCACGAGCCAGCCGATGGGGATGAGGACCGGGAGGAGCGAGACCGAGAGGGAGGCATCTCGGACCGGCGAGAGAGAGAGCGTGGACGCGATGCGATCCATGGCGCGGCCGCGGTTGAGGATGAGGGCAGGCGGGGCGGTTATTAGAAGTCAGAAGAAGTGGCCGCCCGATCGGGGTCCAGTGGGCACGGCACTGGCGGCGGCGGCGGCGGCGGCCCAAACGGGGGTGGTGGGATAGGGGGGGCGTGTGGGCCTCGGATAACTAGGGAGGCAGCGGCGCCGGCCGCTTCCTGGCATCTGACCGAGTTTCTGATCTACCATATAGTGGCTGCTGCCCTTCTTCTTCTTACCTGATCCGGCGGTATCGGCCGTTGCTGCGCTGCTACTTACCTGATCCAGCAGAATCGGCTGCTGCTGCGCTTCTCATTATCTGATTCGGCAGTATTGCATCGATTGGGCGGGCTACCCTGGCAGCCGCCACTGCTACTCGTTCTTAGCTTGCCGTATTTGTCATACAGAGCCCTCAACATGCCCCCCTCCCCCTGCTTGGCACTTGGCGTGAAGCCGTCCCACCACGCCATCACGCACTTGCGACGCTGCACAGACGCGGTGTCGCATCCCTGCCTTTCTTCAACTCTCGGTTCCGGGTCGGTCAGCAGTGGCGGGTGGCTGGCGGACCGGCAGGGTCTCGGCCGTCCGAGAGAGGGTGGTTCGCCCGGGGCGGGGCGAGAGACATGGCATCGGTGGCAGCCGGGATGAAATCTCCCGGGGCCCACACGGAAGAGACGGATGATAGATACCGTACCCCGGGTCGGCTCCGCAGCACGGAGCGGCGTAGCCGTAACTGGATCGGGCCGCGGGTTAGACTGCATGAAACTCGCTGCCGGGATCCGATCACGTGATGAACCCAACATACAGGGGCCATCCCGCCCGACCTGGCCCGGACCGCCACCATCGCCACCACCTTCCAGTTTAGCATGATATCTCCCCCGCTCGGCCAGACCCTTTTCTAGACGAGAGAGAGATATCTCGCCCGCCATGCTGTTCTTCAGGCGAGAATCGCTCTCCCCGCCCACCCACCGTCCCCCCCTCCCGCGCTAACCGCTCCCCCCTCATCCCAGCTTCTTCAAGACCCTCATCGACCACGAGGTCACGGTCGAGCTCAAGAACGACATCCAGGTCCGAGGCACCCTCAAGAGCGTCGATCAGTTCCTCAACATCAAGCTGGACGACATTACCGTCGTGCAGGAGCTCAAGTACCCGCACCTGGTGCGCATTTCTCCCGTACCCCCCGCGCCCCCACCCCCAGCCGGCCAGGGGGAGAAAGAGAGAGGGAGAGGGGCCGCGCGCTGACACGACGGGCGCCGCTGTCGCGCAGACCTCGGTTCGAAACGTCTTCATTCGCGGCTCGGTTGTGCGATACGTCCACCTGCCCGCCAATGCGGTCGACGTCGGCCTTCTGGAGGACGCGACGCGTAGGGGTAAGCCATCCCCTCTTCCCTGGGGATAGATTAGACGTGGGTGTGCGCGCGGTGTGCGCACGGACGACATTCGGGTGCTGATGGATGGTGTGAACGCGGCAGAGGCAGCGGGGCAGCAGGGCAAATCAAAATGAGGAACGAAAAGGCGACGACGATGATGCAAGTCCGAGCTCGAGCGCTCTTTGAGGTGGGTAGGTGGCGCGCCGCCTGCTGCCGTTACCCGGGCCCCAGGCGAGGAGGAGGAGGGTAGGTAGCGCCTGGGACCTGGACTGAGGAGGGTAGCGCGTGGGACCTACTGAGGAAGGTGCCGAATCGGCGATGGCACGGCTACAAGTATATCTGCCGCTTCCTTCATAGCGGATGATATTTGGCTGGGATGGACGGGACGAGGAGGCATGGGCGCCAGTCTGGGTGTCACCGATATCCACCACCGCTTATTGACGCTGACGCGGCAATCATGCCCTGGAGGACAGACAGATGATGGCCCTGATAGGGCAATGTCCAAAAGCCAATAGCTACATGCCCCTCCCACCACTACACCGCCAGCTACCACCAGGCCCCTCCCCCACTCCCGTCCTTGCTGTCCTTGACTTTGCCATCCCTATCCAATATTCCCCACAGACTCTCGGCTGGCCTCTCTGCCTGCCCCTCCCCATCCCCCTCCCGCTCCTCCAGCGCGGTCACGAACCCGGTCCGGCGCCGCTCTCCCATCCACCGGTCAACCCACCCCCGCATGCGCCCCCGCGAGGCCTCGCTGCCCACGTTCACCGTCGGCACCACCCGCTCGATCGGCAGCCCCATGACGAAGAGGGCCAGCTCCCGGAAGCTGCTGTGCTCGGAGTATGGCACGTCGTAGCACGACGCTTCGGCAGTGCTTCCCCGACCGGGCGCCAGGTCGTTGACCCCGAACCGTGGCCGCCATTCTGCCCCGTGCAAAAGCTCGGCCGTCGGCACGGCCGAGGGAGCCGTTTTGACCGACGTTGCGGCGGCGGCGGCCCGCGGCCGGTAATTCCACCCGCTTGGCCGAAGGCCCACTACGCGAGTGAAACCCAGGGGGCGGTGTGCATCGAGGTACTCTCGCAACGCCTTGGGCGAGACGTCTCCGAGGGCCTGCATATGCACCTGGGCCTCTGCCGGGTCCGCCGTCACCAGGGATGTGAGCTCGAGGTCGTCGAGCAGGCCGCAGATCCGGAGCTTCCGCGGGGGCGCGTAGATCTTGGTATCAAGCGCCCGGGCGACCGCGGTGCAGATGCGTTCCTTGCCTATCAGGTAGGTGCCACACACAAAGAGGACGCGGTGAGGGCTCCTCGGGCCCGGCCCCGGGCCCTGGTCCGGGCCCGGTTTGGCGGTGGCGGTAAAAAATGGACGACTCCCGGCCCCCCTGCCGTTTCTCACGCCCGACAGCGACGACGACGACGGGTCTGCCGACAGCCGGGAGCACAGGTCCGTGCAGGCCCGGATCACGTCCCGCTGCGGGGGGAATGCGTACCGCGGGTCGAGATAGGTCGTATCCAAGTAGCAGACATCAATGGTCTGCCGTGACCCTCCCCCCCCGGGGCGCAGCAGCGGATGCCTCACATGAGCCGGACAGGCCCGAAAGTCTCCGCAGTGCAGGATCCTCTGCGGGCGGCCCGTCGGACCCGCCTTCTCAAACAAAAACATGGCGCTACCGGGGCAGTGGTTGGCTGGGATCAGGGTCACCGCCGCGCCGGCCATGTCCGGTATCTCGATCCGGCGTTCAAACTCCAGTTCGACCACCCACCGGGCCGCCACCCGCAGTCGGTCCCGGACAAGCGCGCCCGTCACGCGGCTGCAGTATATGGGGCCGTGGGACCAGCCGGCGGTGAGGCCGCCGTAGTGATCGCTGTGGAAGTGGGTGAGAAAGTAGGCCCGGCATCCGGGCACGGCACCGTAGCGGAAGGCGTCGACGCAGAGGGCGAGCCCGGGCATAAGCTTGTAGAAGGGACAGGGCCGCCGTCCCGTGCCGCGGGGTGCCGAGGCGGAGGCGGCGGAGGCGGCGGAGGCGGCTGCGCCCGCCCGGGTCGGGGTCACAACATGGCCAGACGACATGAGCTTCGCGAAGGCTGAGGCGGTGCCGGTGCCGAGCGTCGCCGCATGAGATGGCCGTTCTTGGTCGGGGGAGGGGACAAGAGGAGCATCGGTGCCGGGGGGCTGGTCCAGACATGAATTGACGTGGCGCGTGGCCCCATCGGCATCCAGTCCGTCCAGGCTCGCGTCGCATATCGGGCAGGCGTCCACTGATGCGGCACCCGCGGCGCGGGCGGCTGCCGCCGTGTCAATGTCCTCGTTGTCGTAGTCGACCATCAAAGGCCACTCGCCGAGCTTGGCATGCTTGTCGCCGAACAGGTCATCGTCGTCGCTGCTGCTGCCGCTGTTGTCGTTGTCCATGTCCCCGATGCCGTTGTCGGGGAATTCGAATTCATATTCCAAGTCCTGTGAGGCCGCGTCAGGGCTCGGGTCATCGGCCCGGCTCGCGATGGGATGTGCTACTACTGACTGGGTTGGGGCCGCACCGTCGCCGCCTTCGCCGTCGTCATCGCCCTCGCCCTTGCGCTTGCCCTCGGCCGGCCCCTCGTCGCTATCACTGTCCGAGTCAAGCAGAAACGGGCCTATCATCCGGGCCACCGGCCTGGGCTGCTTGGCTGAAGGGGAGTCTCGCGCCGGCGGCAGTAGTTCCCCCTCATGCGGTAGTGGGAGGGCCCTTTCGGGGCTGAATACGTGGTCCCCCCCCTGGTCTGGCAGCCGACGCCGCTTTTGGGGCGATTCAGTGATGCTGAAATGGTCCACAGAGGTCCCCTTTTCGCTCCGAGAGACGACCTCCGCCGGCTCCGGAAGCTCGTCGTCCGATCCCACAAACAAGGACTCGTCGACTTCGACCTTCTTGAAGTAGCTGAGGATGCTGCCGTTCGGGCGCGTCTTGGGGGGTGGGCCAGCCGGGCGTTTGCCCTTGGACTTGTGTACGGACGGCATGGCGGGCAGAGTATGAAGGTTATTTATTGACCCCAGAAAGAAGACTCCGTCCGAGGGTATTGGCGTATTTCCATGTCCTTCCCACTTCGCCCCGATGGCTCGGCTATTCTTGGCGCAGGCGGAGGTATATCGCGAGGTCAGGTGACCCAGCAGCCTCCCAGCCTAGGCTCCGTGCCCCCCCACCAAAATTTGCGCCGCTGCTGCCCCTCCAAGTTGTGAACGCCGCACCACTCTCTTCTTTCTTCCAGTCCACCGCCAGCTTGGTTTCTATCATTTTCGGCTGCTCATCTGCCCCCCCCCTTTATTTTCCTCACCAAGTCCACAGGAGGGGCGGAATCGACGATGGAGGAGGCTATGCGGAGGTTCCAGGAGCTGGCGCGCCAGCAGGGCGGCCGGAGACCCGGCGGTGGTGGTGGCTTCGGCGGCGGAGGCCTGCCGCGCGGGTCGCTAGCCCTGGTGGGCATCGGCATGGTTGGCGCCGCCGTATACGAGTGCTTGTTCAACGTGGACGGAGGCCACCGGGCCATCATGTACAAGCGGACGTCGGGCGTCAGCCCCAGCATCTACGCCGAGGGTACGCACCGGCCCGTAACATTCATACATATGCGGACCAATCCTTGTTATCAGCTCCCCCCTCTCCCCGCTGACCACTTCCCCTCTCCTCCCCTGCGCAGGCACCCACTTCTTCGTCCCCTGGCTCAACACGCCCATCATCTACGACGTCCGGGCCAAGCCGCGCAACGTGTCTTCCCTGACAGGCACCAAGGACCTGCAGATGGTCAACATCACGTGCCGGGTCCTGTCGCGGCCCGACGTGGCGGCGCTGCCGCAAATCTACCGCACCCTCGGGGTCGACTACGACGAGCGGGTGCTCCCCAGCATCGTGAACGAGGTGCTCAAGAGCGTGGTGGCCCAGTTCAACGCGTCCCAGCTGATCACGCAGCGCGAAATGGTGGCCCGGCTGGTGCGCGAGAACCTGTCCCGGCGCGCGGCCCGGTTCAACATCCTGCTCGACGACGTGTCCCTGACCCACCTCGCCTTCTCGCCCGAGTTCACGGCCGCGGTTGAGGCCAAGCAAGTCGCGCAGCAGGACGCTCAGCGGGCCGCATTCGTCGTCGACAAGGCCCGACAGGAGAAGCAGGCGATGGTTGTCAAGGCCCAGGGCGAGGCCCGCTCGGCCGAGCTGATCGGCGAGGCCGTCCGCAAGAACCGGGCCTACGTCGAGCTCAAGAAGATCGAGAACGCGCGCACCATCGCGACCCAGCTCCAGGAGGGCGGCAAGAACCGGCTGCTGCTGGATGCTGAGGGGCTGGGGCTGAATGTGTTCGCGACGGTTGAGGGGGATGAGCGGAAGTGAGCGGGGGGAGCAGGGGGGGTGTATATCGTTTCGGTTTCCTTTACTTTGGCTCTGTTACTTTCCCTTGGCCTGTTTTTCGTGCACCATAATCTCCACTTGTGTAATTGAGGTTGGCGGGGTCTGTCCGAACCAGTGGGCATGGATGACATGGAAAGGGATGCAGTGTTTCCTGCCGGTTGCCGGTGGAATCGCAATCCTGAGCCTGAGGGTTACCTTCCTCCCTCTGCAGAGACAAGATACTGAGCGCTGCTTGGGGGACCACGTGTTTTATCCTACATTTGGTCCCTCAGACTTGGGCCAGACAATGAGACACGAGGTCGTGTAGTCGAGATGGGAGATGAGATGTCTGTCTGCTTGAAGAATTGGACGGGACTAGCCTTGCACACCAGTTAGATAAGGTCCGCTGATCGGCCGATGGCTGGATTCTGGCAGTTGAACATGCCCACGTATGCGCCGTTCCTGCATGTCGACCTTTTCGTCGTGTCTTCCCTCTTGTTTTTGTGACATGTTGTCTCCTCTCTTCCGTCTCTGGTGTCCGCTAATTGATTGGATATCTCTCGAGACCGATATATCCCATTTGCCGACCCGCCATATCGACCCGCCAGCCTCGTGCGCCACGCCAATCGATGATACCCTATGCGACTGACTCCTGTTGCTTGACCAGTCTTCCTCTCCTTTCGTCACTTCTTGTCATCAAATCTGCCTCTTCTTATCTATTCCTAGAGTCGGCCAATCGACTGAATCCGACTCGGGAGCAGCCTGTGGCTAGAATTCTATAATTGAACCCCATCTTTTCTATCGACTCTTCCCGTCGGGCGTGTGATTACGTCATCGCCCTGTGAGGCTGCTAACTTGCTACGACCGACCGCGGTAGGTAGCAGCGACTTGACTCCCCGCCATCCGCTATCCTAAACCTACCTCTCCTCCCACTTTACCCGCAACCGGCTGCCGCCAGTCGAGAGATAAAAAAAGACCAGACAAAACACCACCACGCTCTCGCCCTCTGGCTGCTTCCCTCCCCTCTCTCAACACACACACACAAGCCCGCCGCCAGCGTCACCGCCACCGCCAACATGTTGATCAAGTGCGTATCACAGCCTCAGCTGGCTGCCCCTCCCGTCGACTGCTCTGCTCACGCCCTCCCCCCTGCCCCCACTCGCAGCGTGCGCACCCTCACCGGCAAGGAGATCGAGATCGATCTCAGCGTCACCCCGTCCGCGAAGCCCCGTCACGACGCAGCAGGAGATGAGGAGATGAAGGATGCCGGCGAGGAGGCAAAGGGCGATGGCGAGGAGATGGAGGACACCGAGGCCGAAACGTTCAAGGACCCCAAGAATATCAAGGTGCGTTGACTGGCTGGTTGTAGGCGGCCTCTGGGAGTAAGGGAGGGAGGCATGTGGTTGGATGAACATCCCGGCGACTGTGTGCTGACTGGCGGCGGCGGTGGCGGCGCGGTAGGTCTCTGAGATCAAGATCAAGATTGAGGAGAAAGAGGGTATCCCGCCCGACCAGCAGCGCCTCATCTTCAAGGGCAAACAGCTGTGCGTGGTCCTTCCCGGCCCCTTCCCTCTATCCGTGGATACTGATACTGAAAAAAACAGACACAACGACACCACGATAGGCCAGGCAGAGATCGAACCCGGCTCGATGCTTCATCTGGTGCTTGCACTCCGTGGTGGGCATCGTGGCTGCTCGAGACGGGCTTGACTGAGAATGGGCCGAGGATTTGCTAACGGGTCCGGGGGGCGCTGGCGCGCCGGGGAAAAGGTGGTGATTCCGCGGAACTCTGGGCCGCCTCGCAACGAGGCCGAGATGCTGCATAGCCTGCGGACATGGGTGTGGCAGGGGAATACGCTCTCGAAGGAGCAGGAGGAGTACCTGCGGGAAGGTGAGCGGAGGGAGCGGGAGGAGAAGGAGGGAGGCGGAGCGCGGGCCGCTGGGGAGGGCCGGGGCAGAAGCGGATCAGGGAAGTGACGGAGGGGGGTGCCTCTGATTAGAGAGGATTGTCACCTCCCTTGATGGCTGCCGACAGGGACGATGACGTGTCCACAGACTGCGCCACAGCGTAATTGCGCATCGCTGGAGTGTATGTGTATGTATCGCCGGATTTAGTCCAGAGTCTGAATATCGGGCGGCGCGCCTCGATGGAGGGATGGTGCGGCAGCGGGGCCGGGGCTCTGAGCCAGCCAGCCAGCCAGCCAGTTCATCCGGCATTGCCATCATTTGGACCGCTCAGTTCCGCCCAGCTCCACTGTGTCTTACATCCCTATTTTACATCTTCTGAGGCTTGTCTATTGGACCGCACTCTGGGCCAAGAATCTGGATACGATGCGAGTCGTCCGAGGCGTGCTACCCTGGTTTACGTGCAGAATCCAGACATGTCGCAAATTATCCCTGGCATTCTTATTCAACGGCGGCCTGCGGGCAGGGTTTGGAATCAGTCGAATTGTCGGTGCCGTGTTGCTTAACCCCCGGCTCGGATGCAGAATCGCGACAGGCCAGCCACCATCGGACCCGAGATCCGAGCGTCATTGCTAGATAATGCCGAAATTGGCGGGGCAGTCTGGCGCGACGTGATCTAAGGGAGATGATACTTTGCCAACAGATGATACTGCAGCTGGAGACTTGATGAATATCAGTGTGTATTACCCAACCTCGAGGCCCCTCAGGACCAGTACGGCCATCAAAGTGATCCCCTCCCCTCCTGTTTACCGCCACGATACTCCCACGTCCCCACTCCCCACTCCCCACCCCCCATTCCATGTCACTCTTGTGATGTGTTCCCGGCGACCCATGCCCCCATGCACGCAGTCCCGGCAGACATATCGAGATGCGGACAGCCACGCCGGAGGGGATTAGTGATGGCCTGCTGGGGAGGAGCCCAGACGCGTAGTGGAAGGCGACTGGCCTGCCGACAGATTATACGACCGCTGGGGTAGGAAATGCCAAATGTCACCCGTGGGTGTGCACCAGTGTTGCTCCTACGGTTGCTCCTGCTGGCTCGGAAGTACGATCAACTGCCCCCGCCCGATCAGGCGTCGTAGTCGATATGATGATCGGCATGATCACCGACATCATCCTGGTCCATCTGATGATTTTCAAGCGACAAGAATAGAGACTGCCAGGATGGAGAAGGGTTCGGCGGTAGAGCGCTATCTATAGACCCGGCAGTTAGCACTCGCGGAGCTTGATGGCCCGGACAACCGGGGTGGCGGCAGAGTCCCGCGGCGGCCATGGACTCATGGATAGTTCCCTACGTATCCGAGCCATGGCCGTTGCCGGGGCCGTTGCCGGACGATGCGTTGACGCCAGCAAATGCCTCCCCGAAGGCGGACCCGTCCATGTCCATGTTGAGATCTTGGCCGGGGCCGAAGCTGTCCAGCGCCTCGGAGGCGGAGTTGAGCTCGCCGAGGGCGGCGAAATCGGCGCCGCCAAAAGCGGAGCCGAAGCCGCCGATTCCGGAAGGGGGGCTGCCGATCAGAGGTGCCGATCCCTGCGGATGGTGCGGTTGATGCTGCGGCGACGGAGGCTGCTGTTGATTCTGAGCCGGCAGCGGCAGCGACTGTTGATGCTGCTGTTGCTGAATCCGCGGCTGAAACTGCTCCTGCTGCTGCTGCTGCGGCTGCTGCTGCGGCTGATATTGTTGGTAGGACTGCTGTTGGTGGAGATTGGGTTGGGGGGGTTGGGGGGGGAGGTGTGGGAGGTGCGGTCGCGACGCGGTCGACGGGCCCGCAGCAACGGCGGCGTGGTCCGCGCCGCTGCCTTTGGGAACCAAGATCCAGTCGCCGCTACCCGTACCCTGATCCGGCGCCGTCTGCGGGGTCCCCGCCCTCGCCAGCTGCTGGTGCTGCTGCTGTAGCTGCTGCTGCGAAGGATATCCGGCCGCGGGGTGGCCGATCGGGGGCGTCCCTGCGGCGGATGACGGGTGGGCCGGGTAGGCGGTGGTGGGAACGGCGGCAACAGCCGAGTGAGACGCGGAGTAGGCGGAAACGATCGGCGAAGAGCTCGGGCCGGCCGGGTGGGATGGGTTATGTGCATGTTGCGGGAACTGCGGGTGTTGGCCCATGCCCGGGGCATGCGGGTGGTGGCCGATTCCCGAAGGATGCGGGTGCGGTGGGTGCTGCGGGTGTTGGCCTATGGCTGGGTTATGTGGGTGCTGATGGCCAATGATCGGGGGGGTCTGCGGGTGCTGTTGACCAATGCTCGGCATCTGCGGGTGCTGGCCCATGATGGGGGTCTGCGCCAGAGCCTGCGGCGGCGGCGGCGGCGGCGGCGGCGGCGCAGGCTGGTATCCCCCATCCCGAACGCGGTGCCCGACCGTGCGCAACTCGATCTTCTTGCCAAGGTGCTTCTCTATATCGGCCACAATCTCGTCATCATTGGCGGGCGCGTGTCCGGCCCCGCCCCCTTCTTCGCCGGATCCGGCCGACCCCGCGGCCGGGGTCTCGGTCTCAGGCACGCCCCGCAGCGCCTTCTCGGCCTGCATGATGCGGCTGCGGGCGTGAAGCTTGGCCAGCTGTTCCTGGTGATCCTCTCTCATCTGGTTCATCTCGGCCTCGGTGGCGGCCAGGTGCTCTCGCACCCGCTGTCGGAACTCATCCGCGAGTCCCGGATCCAGCTTGCCGAGATATGGCTTCTCGGGAGGGCCGTCGTGGCGGGGAGGCTCGAATATCCCCTCGGTGAGGCGGCCGAGCTGGTCGCCGGCGAGGCCGAGTCCGAGGTCAGGCGGGATGATCCTCTGGGTGGAGTAGTTTGACGCCAGCAGCTCCTCCATCCACTCGTGGTTGACACAGAACCGCTCGAGCGCGAGCTCGCGAGGGGTGAAGTGGTCGAAGAAGTCGCCCCGCCAGTTGTCCTCGACGTCGTCGATCAGGGCCGAGTCGACCGGCTGCTGTGATTGCGGATGGGGGTGCGGCAGAGGCGGCGGTGGCGGGTGGTGCGGCGGCGGCGGCTGCGACTGCGGCAGCAGCGGCGGCGGCTGCTGCTGCAGATGAGGGGGTGCATTGGGGCCAGCCCCGGACGACTGCCGAGCCCGTTTATGCGGCTGCGGGCCAGCGGACGGAGGGGGCAGGGCGGCGGCAGGATGGGGCGGGATCACGTGGCCAGCCGGGGGGTAGGCCATCTGCTGCGGGATCGGGGGGGGAGGGGGGGCGGCGGCCAGGAGACGCGGAGGCCCGCCCTGGATGTTTGGGTCCCGGTGGATGGCAGGCCAGTTGATGTGGTCGGACAGCATGAACTCCTTGCGCGGCAGCTCGAAATGGAGCAGGTAGTCGCGGTACTGCAGCGCCCGGCCGGTGCGCTCGTCGATCGGGACCAGATTCGACGGCATGCGGTCCTGCGGATCCGACATGGCCCAGTGGACCACCCAGAGGTTGACGTCGACGGCGGCCGGGTTCGGCAGGTGGGGGGCCGGCACGAGCCTGAACCGGCGGCGCGAGTGCAGGGTGACGGGCTGGCGGGGCGGCATGAAGCCGGACTTGTGGCAGTACATCTCGAGCACGAGGCCGTCGCCGACGTCCTGGGTGTACAGCTGCTCGGGCCCGTTCCAGATGTATCCGTCCGAGGCGAAGGCGACGCCGCGGCGGTGGGTCGGCTGCCATGTGAGGAGGGAGGTGCCGTCGGCCAGGCGGTCGAGGTAGGTCCAGTAGAAGGGCGCCTTGTCGCGCGCAATCTGGGGTGCCTCACGCAGCCACTTGACCACCTCGACAATCTCGAGCCGGGGCTTGATGGGCAGGCGCCACGACGACACGAGGTGTATGTGAGGGAGCTGCGGATGGTGGGAGGATGGGCATCTGGGGTCAGCGGCGGTGTGGCAGGAAGATGGATCTGTGGCAGAGGATGAGGCAGGATGAGGCGGAGGAGCGGACGCGGAGGGAGAGGGAGAGAGAGAGAGATGGGAACATGGAGGGCGACGGGACGCAGAGGGGCGGTGCCTTACCACATCCTGGTGAATGGAAAAACTCGGGTCCGGTATGGGCTGGCTCATGGTGGCCGGACAGATGGTGCTGATCAGGATCGGGTCGGCCGGTCGCGCAATTGGCAGAGGGAGCGAGGGAGATGGAAAGAAAGGGCGATGGGAGGGGTTGAGGCTGAGCAGGAGTTCGTTCGGCGTGACGCAGGCCGGTAGCTCAGACCATGTAGTTGATCAAGTTGAGCAAATTATGTTGCTGGAGTGCAGCAGCGGCAGTGGTGGGGCTGGTAATGGAATAGCGAGCCGAGCCGGACACGTGCTGCTGCTGCTGCGCGTGTGTTGCAGGTTGCTGCCGCCACTTTTCCGCGGTTTTGGTTTTGTTATCTTTTCCTAGCTGGAGGTAGAGGAACAGGTGATGCCAGGTGACAGTCTCCCCAGCAGGCGCCCCCAGCCCACTGGCCTGGCCGAGCCTATCATTTGTAGATAAATCGACACCGGCCAGGGGACCATTGAGTGGGATCAAATATATCTTGTTCTGTTCATTCATGCTTCCGATGCAAAGTCAAGAGTCCACGTAGTTATCTGCCGCCGCTCCCCAGAGGCAGCAGCTGCAGCTGGTACAGAAAAAGGAAATGCAGATCTATATGATCTCGCCAGAATAGAGTACGGCTGGAATACGCTCTCTTTCGGCTGGACCAGTCCAGCTGTTTTGGGATTGATTTGGATTTTTAGACCTGCCGCCCGGTCTGCAGTGTACAGGATTCCGGATGGTCAATCTTCTCGGCATGGGTTTGGTTTTGCTCACTCGCTTACTTGCTCACTGGATCTCTTCCTATCTGGTGGCTACCGCTACTCTGCCGTCTCCCTCCTTACAGCACCTGCCGCCGCACACTCCGGCCTCCCTGTCATCCCACCCTCGGCGACCGATATATCTATCTCAGCGATGATGGCGGTGGCCCGGAGCGCCGCCGCCTTCCCGCCCTCGGGCCGCATCGCATCATGCCTGGTAGGTCGAGGCCGAGACGTTGCCGCCGCGGCCGGTCCAGTTGACGTGTATGTCGGCTCCGTCGGCGTACTTGGAGCTGGCGTGCTCGGGCTTGATGCGGAAGGTGTGGGCGCCAAAGTAGTCCCGCTGGGCCTGCAGCAGGTTGGCGGGCAGGTCCTTGGTCCGGTACCCGTCGAACCACGAGAGCGCGGTGGAGAAGGCCGGGGTGGGGAGGCCGAGCAGGGCGGCCTTGGCGACGACGTCGCGCCAGCCCGGCTGGGCCTTGTGGATCGCCTGGTTGAAGAAGTCATCGAAGAGCAGGTTCTCCAGGTCGGGGTTGTTCCGGTACGCCGCCGTGATGTCCTTGAGGAAGACGGACCGGATGATGCAGCCGCCGCGCCACATGAGAGCGATCGAGGGCTTGTTGAGCTTCCAGCCGTACTCGCGGGCAGCCTGCGGAGACCAATGTCAGCGGCGGGGTCGTGGAGTGGGTGTCGTGGACCGGGTGTCGCGGAGTGTGTCTTGCAAGGCAAGGGGGTCAGAGTTTTTTGACTCGGACTCGGCTCACCTCCTGCATCAGCATAAAGCCCTGGGCGTACGAGATGATCTTGGACGCGTAGAGGGCCTGCTCCAGGTCGTCGAGGAACTGGTCCTTGTTGCCGTCGAACTTGGTGGTGCGGCCGACGTACTGGAGCTTGGCAGAGGCGACGGCGCGCTCCTTCTTGATGCCCGACAGGCAGCGGGCCAGCACGGCCTCGGCGATCAGGGTGACGGGCATGCCCAGGTCCAGCGCGTTGACGGCAGTCCACTTGCCGGTTCCCTTCTGGCCGGCCTGGTCCAGGATCTTCTCGACCAGCGGGGTGCCGTCGTCGTCGGCGAAGTACATGATGTCGCGGGTGATCTCGATCAGGAACGAGTCGAGGACGCCCTTGTTCCAGGTATTGAAGACGTCGCCCATCTCCTTGTTGGTCATGCCCAAGCCGCGCTTCATAATGTCGTAGGCCTGCGGGAACCGAGTGTAACCGAGTGTCAGCTCTCGGGCAGTGCAGAAAGAAAGCAAGAAATACATAAAGGCAAGAAGAAAAGGGAGAAGGAGAGAGGGAAAAGATAAAGAGAGACGGAGAGAGGGAGAAAAAGATTCAGATGAAGAGAGAGAGTTTGGGGGGGAGAAAGAGAAAGAGGGAGAAGGAGAGGGAGAGAGAGAGAGAGAGAGAGAGAGAAAGAGAGAGAGAGAGAGAGAGAGAGAGAGAGAGAGAGAGAGAGAGAGAGAG
>JAOYNC020087054.1:0-46087 GCA_025802115.2 Bertia moriformis
CATCTTTTCTTCAGCCGCCGCTTCCGTATCAGGAAGGTGGGGCCTCTCAAGTGGGTCCAGATCAGGGCAGGGTGTAACAGGCAATGATAAAGTTAAAGAACGTGACCTAGGGAGACTATTATCCGCATTAACTTCACGATAGGGACCGAATAACGGCTAATAAGACTACTCGTCCCACTTCTTATTTGCCTCCGTCTCCGAAAGGCCTAGGTAAAGTAGAGTCTCGTAGATCAAGCTTTTTGGAATAGCCGCAGATGCATTCGCAGCTAGATGAGAGTCGTGGCGAATGTTCAGAGGGACGTCGCCGTACTCCTCCTCGCTCGAGCGGTCCAGGCGTCGCTTCGGAGAAGCCATCTGGCTACATTGAGCCCAAGTTGGACCTGGAAGTGGTAGAAGCCGAGGATGAGCGCGACAATTCGGAATCCGATGGGAATCGGGTTATTGACATGTGCCGTACCGAATATACGGCTGATAGAGGACAGTCCTGCCGAGACGTCCTGGAGTTATCGCGGTCATGTCTGCGAAACTATCGGAACAGGTCGGCTCTCCGGGGGGTTGCTACGCGGGCACGATAATCGCCCAAATCTACCTCACTATCGTCTTTTTCGATATTGGGGACCGAGGAGGCAGCGCGAGTTGGTGATTCGGCTCCGGGCTGCTGCTTCGCCGAGGTCCTTGTTCCGGACCCGACGATAGCCTCTATTGGCCGTATGCTCGGTGCGGCAGGCTCCTCCTCGTCTTCGTCTGACTCTACCACTTCAAGGTCCAACTTTGGCTCCATGAAGCGCCAGAAGGCTTCTCCGAGCGTTGGCTTTGTGATTCACGTCCTCTCCGTGCTCGAGCAGCCCCTTTAAGCAGTACTGAGCCGCCCCATGGTGATCTCCACGCCTTCTCGAGTCTAGGCCGGGGTTGACATCATACTTGGGAAACAGTGCCTGCGCCGCCTGAGGGGTTTGGTGGACCACCACGTGGAGCGGATCCTGATAAGGGGGGCCAACCGGTATCGGCAGACCCTGCGGATCATGCCATGACGGCCGGATATGCAGATCCGCGAGATCAACGACGCAGACGAACCGAACCCTATCCCGCCGGCCAAGGATGGGGAATTGGGGGTGGAAGAGAACTGGTCGGAACCGGGAGACGAGATGTACATTGGCGACGAAGGGGACGATGAACAAGAGGCGGAAGACGCGGCGGACGAGGCCCTCCAGGAGATCGACAGCTTCCGGGGATTGGATGTTGGGGGAAACTAACGGGCCTGGTGGCGGCGCTGGGAAGCCGCCAGGCCGGGTGGATCCCGCCCGGGAACGAGCATCGTCAGTGTGGAACAGTCGTAATAGCATCATTTTCGGAAAACGCGCCTTTCGGCGTCAGTCCCTCCAGTACCGCCAAGTCCCCAAAACCTTTTTCGGGGCGAGCCAGGAGGGCCTCCCCCGGCCACCCCATGGCGGCCACCATCGCCGCCGTTCTCGCCGGCGTCCCATTCGCGTCAGGTCCGGCAGGTTGACCAAAATGGGCTGGTCTGGGAGGGATCTGCGGATTTGGCTGGGTGCGCGCAATGCTCGTCCATGGGTGTTTATTATGCTTATAAAAATCTATATCTGGAGCGGCCGGACCTGCCATAAATCGGCAGGGACCAGGCAACTAATGGGCAAGGCCTCATAGTTCCCATTCAGTAGGCTGGCGAAACAACCTGGGCCGCAGTCGGCATTATTATCCGGCTGGAAAAGTCCAAAGGGATCCTCGACATTGTCGAGGAAATACAAGACCGGCACCGAACCACTCGTCCGGCAGAGATGGTGTGCCTTGTCGACGTAAGCGGCAGGGGCACGGCCTCGAAGTGGTTTGTTCTGGGGGTAGCTTGCAAAGCAATGATCCGGGCAGGGAAGTGGGCTGGGCCTTGAAGGTAAGAGATGTGGGGTTATAAATCATCGCTTAGGGTGGGGGGCTATGATTGTCGATGGGGGTGACAGGCGAAATCCCTCCAGCAGCCGGACTTTGGTCGCTCTCCGGCCAGCAGCTCCCTGGCGGCCATCTTTTCGCGCTCTGACTGTCTCGCCAACCGACCGTCCTGCAAGTCGTTCGGATGGTCAGTCTTGGCCTCTGCGAGACGGCTGGCCGCCAGGCCGACACGACGGAGCCTGTCCGGCGTCCCACGGTCAGGGTCTCTTCTGCCTTTTTATGTTGTAGCCGCTCCTATTCTGGCTCCCCAATAGGCGCGCCAGAATGTCGTCGGCCGCACAGGCGTGCAGCGCCTCGACAACCATGAGCGCGCCAACTTCGAGCGGGAGGCCGCCCGCGCACGGGCCGACGAGAGGCGCGATCAGATTCCCGGCCGAATGCTGGGTCGTCTGGCGCCGGCTCAGATAGATAGGTACGAGAGGAGTTTTTGAAAAGCCTCCTCAACTCCAGGAAGAGAGCTCCGGCTGTTGGTATCGGTCTGGGGTCTGGATCTCGAGAGGACATGGTATGGGAAGGGGGAGGAGGGTGCGGATGCAATGGGCGCCTCACGAGGGCAGGTTCGTAGGAAGAAGTAGTCAGCTCGCGCGCGCCTGGCGGAGGCAGGTTCGTTGCAGCAAGACGTCAACACCTGCGGCCTGACATGGGCAGGTTTGTTGCGGGATATAGCAAGCACCCGCGCCTATCATGGGCAAGTTCACAGCGGGATGTAGTTGGCAGTATGGGCAGATTTGTTGCGGGACGTGGTCGGCACCTGCGCCCAGCGACGGCAGGTTTGTTGCAGGATGTAGCTGGTAGTTAGCACGCACCCCCGTCGTCTGTCGGACCGGCAGCGGCAGCGGCGCAAACACGGCCGCCTGTGCCGAGGGTCAACGAGCCAGTCCATCCTCTGCCTCCATCCTCTGCCTCCCATGAGGCCCGCCCGACCATGTGATCGAGGAGTGGGTCTGTATTCAACGCCGCTTCCAGCCCACAATCCGGATATCGGCCGAGCATGATCAGGGAGGGGCCCCCCATATTTCCAACTTCTCGTCGCTTGGTGGCGGGAGGGACAGAGGGGGCAGTCGGTCGGACCTATCGATCTAGAAAATCGGCCGGGAGCGGAAGTTGCCAAGGCGGGGGTGGGACGGGCTGGCTGCCGATCCAGAAAAAGATCCGGGATGCGGTGCCGCCGATTGTGGAATTGGAAAACTGAAAATCCGGCTGGGGCTCGCTTCCTCCTCGGTGCTGGGTCTGGCACATGTGCCTGGCTGCGTGTCTGCGTGACTTGCGCGACCTCGGTCGGTCGGCGGCCAAAGGGGGGCCACGAGCCCAGCGGCGTGCATGATGATAGGGCACGCACGAATGCATGATCCCCTCATGAGCTTCTCGAGGGAATTACGGGTGATATCGGGGCAGCCGTCGAGGCTAGGGGTGAGGCGAGCGAGGAGCGAGCGAGGAGGGGGCACGTGGGGGGGCATGTGAGCAAATCAATTTTGGGTGCGAGCACGAGCTCGAGCACATGGCTGCTGCCACTGCTGCTGCTGTTTCTGCTACCGCGCTCCGACCTTGACAGTGGCCGAGGTCTCGTTTCGTTTGTACATCCCCAGGAGCTGTCGAGAGATCGCGCCCGAAGACTGCCGCTGCTGCCCCCGGAACTGGCACCGTGCCCCGCACGCAGCCAAGACTGGCCGACATCTGACTCGCTCAATGGACCGCGATTCCGTTCCGTCAGCCAGCTTGGGGTTAGCCATCATCCATCGGCGGGGCAATTGGACAGAGCAGGCCTGAACTGTCTCCCTCGACACCTCCTGGCCTCGTTCACAATAGGCAAGGCCCTGGGTGTGCCCACGCACGCGCTCCACTTGTCGCGGATCGGCGCACGGCCCATGTCTCGGTGTAATATCATATTTCGAGTCCAGCAGCCGCAGCCGCAGCAGTCCCATCCCTCCCCGCCGTCGCCTCGCTGCCGCGCTCTCGTGCCCCTCCCCTCTTCCCCGCGCGCCATCGGCCGCCGCCAGGCCTCTTTCTTGGCCTTTTCCCGCCCCTGTTGGCTCCCGACCTGGCCAGGCCTGGCCGGCCTGGCCGTTTCATTCCAGCTCCCCCTCCCCCCGCCCGCTTCTGTCTATTCCTGCGCGGCCGCGGTTGCGAGGCGCAGCGCTTCCCAGATCCCAAATCCCAAATCCGCGCTGACAGCGGCCCGCAGTGCTTTCCGGCCTTCCCCTCCAATTTGATCTGACCCAGCTGCCATGTCCGTTTTCCTCCCACACTCGGTTAATTTTCATCCTTCATTTATTGAATTGACTGCCCCTCGCCCTCGCCCCGTCTGCAGCCTGACCCCCTGCCCGGCGCCCCCCCCTGCTGGCAACGACAACGCGCGCGCCATCCGGAGACTGCCTGCCACTTGGCTTCCTTCTCTGGCTGCAGAGCCCCATCCATGTGTACACGTAGATCGGACAGTCAACGTCGCCACTCCGAGGACCCCAGAGCCCGCCAGCCCGCCAGCCAGCGCTCGCGGTGGGACTGGTCGTAAGCGTGCCCCGGCGGCGACGACGACGACGCTGCCGACAGCAAGGACGGTATATTCACAGCCCCCCCCACACCCTGTCTCAAAATCAACCATCGAGCCGGGCCGCCGCCGTCAGCGCCTTGTCCTCCTGCCACACACACGCCCGCCCGGCTGGCCGCCCTGGTGCTGGTGCTGCTGTTACACATCTGCTGCCCTTGTTCATCCCCGATCCCGAGGCCCCGTCATTCAGCCTTTTCAATAATAAACGCAAAAGACCTCGGGCGCGTACAAGGGCATCCCCCCCGCCCCCCCCACCTCCCCACAGACGACAAAATGGGGGGGATATTACCACTCTGACCTGTCCGAGTACGGAATCCCCGGCCATTCCTCGCCGACACCAGCATTCAACCGGCCCCCCGCCTTTTACCTCCTGCCTCCCGCCTCCCGCATCGATGAACGCCTTGGCCACGGCTAGCAAAACAATACCATCTTACCACCAACACTACCACCTCTGTCACGACCACCACCACCGCCACCTGTACACCCTCACCAATACACCCTCGGCACCATCTGCCGAAATCAACCCCACGGCGGTCTGACAATACCGGGAAGAAGAGGAGGGAGAGCAGGAGGAGGCGGCGGAGGCGGCGGAGGCGGCGGAGGACGCAGAGGACGCAGAGGACGGAGCAGGACCACTGCCGTCTCTCTCCCCCAGCAATGTCGTTCCCCGTCGCGGTCCAGTCAGCAGTATTCTACATCCTAGCCTGCACGCCATGTGCAAAGGTCCGTCACCGCCACCGGTCCCGAGAAGTGGCCAAGAAAGGCCGAGCCGAGAAGGCGCGGATAGTGGCGGAGCAGCCCGGCCTCTACAGGCACCCGTCGCCCTTCAATACCAATCCGTTCTGGCACGAGGAGATCACCATGGGGCCGAGCCTGCCCAAGAAGACGAGCAGCAAAAACTCGAGCCAACGACACCTGGAGAGTGCCGGCCGAGATAGCGCAGCGGCGTCGACCGATGCGGCTGCCACGGCCGCGGCAGCCGCGGCAGCAGCCGCAAGCCTCGAGAGCAAGACGAGCGTGACCCAGTCGATACCCGAGGACGACGTTCTGGACGACGCATGGAACCGGACAAGATATCAGCGTGAGGACGAGGAGCTGTGGGGGCAGTGGCCCGGATACCGCCTGGTCGACGCCATCGTCAAGGCCAGCTCCTCGGCCGGCAGATACGTCGAGGCCAAGCTCGGGATCGATAAGCCGTCCCCCGCTGCCGGCGGTGGTGCGGCCGGGCCGGCCTCGACCCTCGCGCCCGCCCCCTCCTCCGGCTCCGCGTCCGCGTCCGCCGTATCCGTCACGACCGAGGAGCGATCCAGTTTCTATATATCTCACCGGAACCCGCCTCTCAACGAGTATCATCCTCCAGTCATCAGCAGCAGACCTGCCCACCCAGATGCGCACCGGTGGATGATCCAGCCCCCGCCTCCGGCCAAGGTCATGGAGGGAAAGATACCGGCCCGGCGGGCCACGGGATTGTTCAGCAACAGCAGTATCAGCATGCTGGCCGGATCCGGAGTGGAGCTCGATAAGCAGCAGCAGCAGCAGCAGGCCCCCAGAGAGGCTCTGTCGGAGGAGGAGCTCATCGAGTCCCTGCTCGGACGCGCAGCACCGGCCCGCACCCTGACGGGCCGCAGCCGGAGCTTCTCGGTCGAGTCCTCATCCAGCTACGACAACAGCGCGGCCGATCGGAATCTGCGGGCGCGTTCAAGGGTCCTGGTCAGATCGGCACATGCCGAGTCGGATGAAGAGGAGGGCGGCGGCGACGATACCAGTGCCGGCGCCGCCATCGACGACGACGCCGCCGACGACGCCGACGACGAGGGCGGCGGCAGGACAGCCGGCAGGCCCCTGCATGCCGCCCAGCGGCCCAAGCTCCAGACCATCATGAGCTCCAGGATCGGCAGCACGGCTCTGGCAATATCGAACCAGGCGGAGCCGGCACCGACACCGCCGGCGGCACCCGTCGCTGCCGCGCCATGCTCGTAATGGGCTGGAATTTTCCTTGTATCTATCTGTGTTTGGGTTGGAAAAGTGCGGCGTTCGTCCTCAGCGATTTTTGCATACTACATGGGGAGGAGCGTATCGGTTCGTGTATCTCGAGATCGGACTTGGGCTAGGGGTTCTCGAGGCGGGGGTCAAAATCCGGTTCGGCGACGGGGGGCGTTATTGGTCTATCAATTATCTCGCGCTCTCGACTTTTCATACGGATAGTCGGTAGGCAACGGCGGGGCGGGCACGAGACAAGATGACACGGCATGTCGGGTGACGGACAGGTTAGACGGGACAGGAGAGCAGCGGGGTCCTGCAGGGAGCCTGTCCGGGGGGGTGGGGGTTATTAGTCTAAGGAGTACTGTTAAGCAATATCGATTCCGCTGCTTCCCTCTGCCTGCCTGCCTGCCTGCCGCTCAGAGACCGGTCTATCGCTGTCGGCTGGAGTATAACGCTCGGTTCAGATAAGTTCGGCATCATGGTCGTCATCCGGCGCCGCGCCGCCATATCGGCCATATCCTGAAAAAGGTATTGTCAGTTGCTTGCACTGGCTCCTCCTAGTAGCCCCCCCCTCGCCGTGGGTGGCCCACTCTCGCTCGGCCAAACACGACCCCGTCCGTCCCTGTACCTGACCCGACTGCGCTTCCGCCGCGGGCGCGGTGCGAATGTTGAAGAGCCGAGTGGGGGGGGGATCAATCCGCAAATTGCCTGCTTGGCTGATCATGGTGATGCCTCAGCTGTTACTGGCCGGCCCCCTCCTGGCTGGTCCCCTCCCAGTAGGCCGGCGTAGGTTCCGGCCCCATGGCTGGTTCTGATTGCGCCTCCGCCGCGGGCACACCCAGGCGCATCGAGTCGGTCCGGACCTTGCGCGGCTGGGTCGTCTGCGCTGCGGTGTTATCTGCGTCTGCCTGGCCCCCCTCCCCAGCCGGCGGAAATGCCATGACCGTATCCAGCAGTCCCGACTGCGCTTCCGCATCGGTGGGCGCGTCGTGGTAGGCGGCCGGGTGTCGTTTCCATGTCTATACTCGCCAGCAGCATGCCGTACTGATGTGATACACGTACTGCGACGTATCCGCCTGGGCGGCCACGGCGACGGCCCACTCCTCCTCCGCCTCGGCCGGCGCGGATCTCGTCCCCATGCCAGGTCCCGGCTGCGCATCGATCTAGCCGTCGTAGACCGGCTACGACCGGGTCATCTGTCGATCAAGGGCGAGCGGGTCCCCCTCACGTCGCCGTTGCCGCTTGGTCCCATGCTCGCATTCCCGGCCCGACGCAGCGGCGCCGAGAGGAGATCTCGGAGCGGACTGGCACAATCCGCGCTGGCATCTGACTGGTCACGTCCTCGGCCCCGTAGATAGCGTCGGCGTAGATCAGGTCCGTCTTGCCGGCTGGGCAGGCCGTGCCGCCGCCGTGGGCCGCGGCGGGCGGCACGGTGCTACTGACATTCTGCTGGATCATGAGGTCGGCCTGCCTCATCCGGCCATCTCTCGAGCTCGGGCATATTTTACACTGCGTCGTCGTCCGAGATCTTCAGGCGGGTGCAGAAGTAAAAAGATGGGGAGATGCGGTCGGGGGCGGACGCGGCGGCCGTGGACCGGGACTGCTTGCTGTAATATACCCTAGGTGTACTTGGCCATATAGGCAAACGTATGTGTTATCAACTAATTGACCGTGCTGTGGTCTGAGGATGATGAGAGTGGGTTGTGTTCGGCCATCGGCTGTCGCGGCGAGGGGGAGGGGGAGCAGCGGAGTGGGAGGGGACGGCGGCGGCGACGGGGCGGCGGCCGTCACCTCCTGCCTTATCGCGCCAGCAGCAGGGTTATAGATAAAACGGGGCCGGTTTGCAGGACCACCTTCCGCTCCACCAAAGTGGTTGTCCCCCCCCCTCTTCCGCCCCCCGGCCTGTTGGAGATGGCTGCAGCCAGGCATGAGGCCGGTCTCATACTGTTCTCGCTGTGGCAGACGCCGCTCGGCCGCGCGTGCGGTGCATGCGGCTCCCCGGGGGGCGGCGGCCGCCGGCCCCGCGTCCCCAGCATAGCCGTCGCCGTCGCCGTCGTTGCTCCCCTCCGGTGGCTCTCTTCATCCGCCCCCCGACCAAGGCCCATCACGGTGCCAGCATCGTCGAGGATCCTGCTGCCGCCGCCGCCGCCGCCGCCAGCCTCCCGACCATTTCCCGACCCAGCTCTTCCGCGTACCAGCCGTGCTCCGCGATGGGCACGCATACACTCGGCCGCTCCCGCCGGCCCAGCCCCGATGCCGCCCCCACCGTCAACAGTGCTTTCGGCAGCAGCGATCTCCCGACCAGCCCGCCCGGCTCTCCCGCGTGACACCCGCCATCCCCGGCGGCCGCCCGGGCCCCCTGCCCCGCGCGGGCTCTTTGGACCATCCAAGCCGCTCATCATCACCGAATACGAGGACCTCCCCCCCTCGTACCGCGACGCCGAGGGCCTCCCGTTTGCGGACCGAGACCTCGCCGACCACGAGGTGGGCGAGATCTTTGGCCGCGCCACGATCCGGGCCGACGCCGCCAACCGGCTGCTGCGCATCCTGCACGGGCGCCGGGTCGCCGGCACGCTCGACGACCCGGACCTCGCCATCAACACGAGCCAGTACGGCGGAGCGGCGGTCGAGGCGGCGCTGGCCCACCTCCGGCAACGCATCCCCGTGAACGAGATCATGAACGCGGGCCTGCGGGCCCAGGACGAGCTCGACGAGATGGACCGTGAGCACCAGCGCGCCGAGGCGGCCGCGGGCCGGGCCGAGGTCGTCCCGGAGAAGGACCCGACGTACGGGTACAACACCCTCGACACGGTCCGGGCCAGGAACCGAGCCCGGGCCGAGGCCGAGGACCGGCGGGTCCGGGCCGAGCGCGAGGCCCAGGGCCTGAGCCCCGTGGCCCTAGGCCCGCTCGAGCTGCTGAATCAGCCCCGCCCGATGAGCCCGAGCATGCAGCGCTGGACCGAGCTGGCCACCACCGACACGGACGAGCCGCCCGAGATGTCGCACTGGGACCGGCTCGGGCCCAGCTTCGCCTTCTTCCTGATCGTGCTGGGCGGGCTGGCCGCGCTCGCCATGTTCTACGAGCCGCCGTCGGACCACTACCGCGTCTTCCCGTCTGTCTCGCCGGCCCGGGCCACCGTCGGGGCCCTGATCGCGGCCAACGTGCTCGTCTGGGCCGCGTGGCGGATCCCGCCGCTGTGGCCGGTGATGAACCGCTACTTCGTGCTCGTGCACGGGCTGCCGCGGCCGGTCTCGGTCCTGGCCGCCACGTGCTCGCACATCACCCTGGGCCATCTCTTCGTCAACATGGCGGTACTGCACTACTTCGGGGCCCGGGTCCACGACGACGTCGGTGGCCGCATCGGCTTCCTCGCCCTCTACTTCGGCGCCGGCATGGCCGGCTTCCTCGGCAGCATGACCTGGTTCACCGCCAGCGGCATCCTGACCGCGACCACGATCGGGGCATCGGGCGCCACGTACGGCACGATCGGGGCCTACTTCTGGCTCCACCGGCTCGACTACTTCAAGATCTCCGGCATCCCGCCCGAGCCGATGGAGGGGGTCCCCGGCCTCGCCTTCCTCGCGCTCGCGCTGGCGCTCAACTTCGGCACCGTGTCGCGGATGGTGACGAAGCGGCTCGACAAGCTCTCGCACGTGGTCGGCCTGCTCGCCGGCGTTGCGTGTATGGAGCTCGCCCAGTGGCGGCTGCGGTGCCGGACGCTGCATGCCGCGGGGGGGGTGGAGGAGGCCGCCGCGACGAAAGAGAAGGGGGACGGGGAGGAGGCTGACGATCCCGACCGGGTCGTGGTCTGGAATGTGATTGACTTTTGGACCGGCCAGGCGTACCAGAAGCGGGAAGCTCGCAAGGCGGTGGCGAGCACGGCGGTGCCGGAGGGGGGTGGCATCCGCCCCCCCCCCGTGCCTCTACCGCCGTCGCCCGGGAAGGAGAAGGCGCCGCCGCCGCCCAGAGCAGACGGGTCGGCGTAGGCGCGCCCCTCCACCCCCAGCCAATACTCGGCCACTGGCCGCGCTTCGACGCGCGATCCAGGCCTGTTGCGCTCACCCGTGACAGCGAGCATAAAGTAGTATAACCGGGGGTGCAGTGCATGATCTCTGTTCCTGTCCCCGAGAGCATGAATGTATGCTCCCACGCCGGCGGTATCTCTGACAAGGGGGCCGAATGGCCAATGGCGTATCTCTGGGCGTGGGCTGGCCCCGTCAATAGCACGTCTCTGCTCACGAGCTAGCTCTATCTATCTCGCCCGCCAGCTGGCTCCTCGGGCAATGGGACGTATTCCTGCCCGCTAGCTGCCATCTCAGTCGACGGAACACATCCCCGTCCACGAGCAGGCCCCATCAGTAGCGCTCATCTTGGCCCGCGAGCTGGCTTCTCAAGCAATAAACCACACCCCCCACCCACGAGTTGGCTCTTCATGATACACAGCCCCGGCCGCGAGCTGGCCCCGTCAATCATCCCGACGATTGAAGTACTAGTCCCGGAACTCAGGCCATGCCGGCCCAAGCCATGGCGCCTCCCGCGAATTCAAGCCGCCCTATCCTCGATCGTTATATCCTCGCGCCGTCCCATCCTCGCGCCGCCCCATTCTCGCGCCGTCCCATAGTGACGCCATCCCGTCCTCAAACAATCATACCCTCATGCCACTCCATCCTCACACTTTCCCATCTCATCCCATCCTGACGCCATCCCATCTTCACCATCCCATCTCATCTCGTCCCATCCCATCCCATCCCACAAATATCACCTCGACCCCGTCCATAATTTCGATCGCACAGCATGACACCCAAGCACGGCTCTTTCTCGACCCAGCTTGGAAAAATGATGGCCGTAGGTGTGTGTGTGTGTTTAACGCCGTTATTCGTCTAGAATCGAGACATCGGCCAGCCTGGAGCTATCTATCTAGGATACATAACCACACTGGCCAGGCAGGGCTGCATCATGGCCGTAGGTGGAGGCCGGCACAGACCGGCAGAGGCTGGCGCGGGGAGATCATTCATCCGCCCTCTCTTACCCTTCAACACAGACCGACCGGCTCGAGCCGGTAGCGGAAGCGAGCACGCATGTCACACACGAGGCCGTTCCTCGCACTGACCTCGCACGAATGCACGAGGGCAGAAATGGAGAGGAAATAAAGGCGCCATGTCACCCGGCGGCGCAAGGAGGCCCCGTCCCGGCGGTGACACCGCGCCTGCATCTGAACCAAACCGATCTATCGAGCGCGCTCGTACCTCCATATCAGCTAATTGGTCGGGGGGGACATGTGAGCCTGGCCGATGTCCTCATTCTCGCATAGATTGCGACAGGGCGGCCGCATATTCGACAAGAAATCCAATCCGCTTCTGTCATCTCCGCGGTTTCTTTATTCATCCGCAACTGATGAGTATCCTGTGCGAATCGTTCTTTCAGGCCTCGACATTTTCTCGGCTCAGTCGGGTCGGCCCGCGGTCCGGATCGATTCTTCTGGGAGGGGCGGGTCACTTGACCGCGATCGCTCGACCGGACCCTCCGCCCTCGTCCAATGAGGACATGCCGCACCCGGGGGCCCGGATCTTGGATCGCCGGCTGATGGGCTGCTGATATAAGCATCGCCCCATCCCATCGTCATGCCGCGTCTCCGCGGGAACGAGACCGTGAGAGCAACGCGGCGGGGCTCCCAAACGGGAAGACCGTAGCACAACGGCCTCTCTCGGCGGCGGCGGCGACCGCCACGCCGCGTCCCAGCACCCGTGCGACCTCATCTCGATCCGCGCCACCGCAGGGCGGAGCAGCTAATACGAGCCCACATGTTCGTGCTCCTCCTGCTCCTCCTCCTGCTCTGCTGCTCAGGTATCACATATCACCCGGCCAGCGGTGGAGCAAAAAGAACTAACCCGGCACTCTTCGGCGGCCAGCTCAGCCCTGGCTGCGACCCGGCCGCTCCGGCGACGTGGCGCCCGCAGAACGGCCATCCTAGAGGCCTGGGCGCGCGACGGACCCCCTTGTGATAGGCTCGGTCTTGGGCCCGCGGCGGTGGCCGATCCCTCGCCTCCTCCCCGGGACGGGCCGTCACATTTCCCATTTTGCTCGGCTTTTTGCTATCCCGGCTCCAGGCAAGGGCAGTCGGACAGCCGGCCGCCGCCGCCGCTGTTGTCTGGCCATCCCACGGGTCCTCTTCTCCCTGTTGCGGGTCCAGGAGCTGGGTGGATGGGCTGCTCGTGGCTGGAAAGGGCGGTGACATTCCGACGCTGCTTTGCCGGATGTGGGCTTGAGTGCCAGATCCCAGGAGAACGAAGGGGGCATGCTGGAGATGTGGCCGCTGTTCTGGGCATGGGATTTCACAATTGTCCAGCTCGGCAGGGGAATCCCACCCTTCTCTCCCCAAGCAGTGGCCACGTTGGAGTCGGCGGCGGCGGATGGGCCAGACTTGGCTCGCTCTGCGGAGGGGTCGATCGCGGGAGCCATAACCCGGCTCGCGCCTCCTCCGCCACCGCCTCTGACGGACGGCCCTCCTGCTAGAGAATCGCCCCGATGCGCATAGAGATGACATATGAAGCCCGGCTCGGCTAGGCTCGGCTCGGCTCTCCTCTCTTCTCGACACGGCATGTGGCTGGCGCCCTGTCCTCCCATCCACCACCGGCAAGCCGCGCCTGCACCCGCAGTTCCCCGCCGCTGCCGACTCGTCTGCCATCTCCGGTCTCGGCATTGACCCGCCAGCAGCGGCGCCCATCTTTTCCTTCACTAGCATATCCCATCAACCACGGCCGGCCTTGTCAGGGGAACGAGGGATATAAGAGGGGGCTTTCCCCTCCCAGGACTGGACGCACTTCCCGCGCCCTCGATGCCAGACACGCAGCCGCCGCAGACAGGCACGGTCCGCAGCCGGCGTTGACTTGAGGCTTTTCGATATTTCGGTTTGCCTTTCTCGCGGTTTTCTGTTCCCTGTCCGGTGTTCTTTTACTTTCTATATTTCCCATCTTGCTGTCTCACCGCGTCTGAGAGCTTGATAGAGCCCGCCAACATGCTCACCAGCCTGTTTAGCCGGACCGGCGTTGCGACGGGCCCATGCCGGATCAGGCGTACCGTAATTCCGGTGGCCTCGGCCTCGGGCGTCCTGACCCGAGCCGTGACGACCACAACGGCCGCTCATCTCTCGCAGGCGGCCGTCGCCGCCGAGCTCCCCCTTGAGGAGAGAGCTCGCGAGGAACTGGCGGCGACGGCGACTACGCACGCGCCGGGCCCGATACGGGACCAGTTCTGGCAGAAAGTCCCCCTCTGGCGGGACATCTCTACCGATGAGTTCATGAGCTACCGGTGGACTGTAAGAAGTTCTTGGACCCTTTCCTCTCCCCCCGGGCGGATGGGCGTGCGCACACACCCATGCTTGCTTATGCTCACCGTCCACCCCTCCAGATTGCCAATCTTGTGCAGGGAAAGACCAAGCTGCTCAGATTCTTGAACGCGGTACTGCCGGACCGGCTGCCGCTGGACCCGGCCCGCACCGCGTTCCAGTCCCGAGCCGAGTTCGTGGACGATCTATTTGGTGGTATCTCGGCCTCGACTATGACGATCCGGATGACGTGAGTGTTGTATCTCTGGCTGGCTGGCACGCTGGTTGGCCACGCTGCTGACGACTCCGCAGTCCGTACATCCTCAGCAGGGTTGACTGGACGGACCCCCGCCATGACCCCATCTTTCGGCAGTTCATGCCGCTCCGGTCCGTCATGATGGCCGACCACCCGAAGCTGACGCTCGACTCGCTCCACGAGACGGCGGACTCTCCAACCGAGGGCCTCGTGCATCGGTACCCCGACAAGGCTCTCTTTCTGCGTGAGCTACCACTTCCACATGCCTGATACTACATACCACACACCACATACCACGTGCCACCTGCCACATACCTCACTCATCCTCTCCCAGCCCAGACCAACCCGTCACCCTAACCCAAGCGCATTGCTAACCCCCGCTCCAGCCGTGTCCGTCTGCCCGACGTACTGCATGTTTTGCACCCGCTCGTACGCGGTCGGCGAGAACACGGAATCGGTGACCAAGGCGTCGCTGAAGCCTACGATGCGCCGGTGGGAGCGCGCGTTCGAGTACATGGAGCGCACGCCGCAGCTGCAGGACGTGGTCGTCTCCGGGGGCGACTCGTTCTACCTGCAGCCGCAGCAGCTGGTCGACATCGGGAAGCGGCTCGTCGGAATGCCGCATATCCGCCGGTTCCGGTTCGCGTCCAAGGGCCTGGCCGTGTGTCCGAACCGGTTCCTGGACCGGGATGACCGCTGGACCGACGCCCTGGTCGCGGTGTCGGACCTGGCCAGGCGGGCCGGGAAGTGGGCCGCCCTCCACACGCACTTCAACCACCCTGCCGAGATCTCGTGGATGTCCCGGGCGGCGGCGCAGCGGCTGTTTGAGGCCGGCGTGACGGTTCGCAACCAGACGGTGCTGCTGCGGGGCGTGAACGACGACGTGGCCACCATGTCGAGCCTGATCCGGAGCCTCGCCGACATGAACATCACACCGGTAGGCCACTCTGTCCGGCCCGCCCGCCGTCCTCCGCCCTCTGCCCTCTGCCATCCGCTCACCCCGCCCTCTGCCCTCTGCCACCCGCCCTCTCCGCCATCTGCCCTCTGACCTCTACCATCCGCCCTCTGCCCTCCGCCCTTCTCTCAAAGTTCAACTGATCTGACAGACTGCAGTACTATGTATACCAGTGCGACATGGTCAAGTCGGTCGAGCACCTGCGGACTCCGCTGCAGACCATTCTCGACCTCGAGTCCCACATCCGCGGCTCCATCGCCGGCTTTATGATGCCCACATTCGTCGTCGACCTGCCCGAGGGCGGAGGCAAGCGGCTCGCCTGCTCGTTCCAGTCGTACGACCGGGTCACGGGCGAGTCGACATATACGGCACCCGCGCTGACGGGCCGCGGCAAGGAAGAGAAGGTCTACACGTACTACGACCCCCTGGGCGAAACTGAATAGCATTATCAGCGATCATGTCGGGTTTTTTCACCCATTTGGAGCACTCGGAGGAGGGATATGCATCGTGGAGGATATAAGGAGGGCAGGAGGGGCAGGGCACAGTATAGCCAGATGTTGAATGAGAAGGAGCAGCAGCAGCAGGGTGGAGCCTGTGGTCCGGGCCGAGAAAAATCTCGCCGTTTTCCGTCATGACGAAAAGCTCAACGACCGAGGCGCAGCCCGTGCTTGTCCTGTATGGTACCAGCGTCGCCGCCCCCTCCGTCTGCGGTACCGCGTACAACAGCGGCCGAGTCGGGCTCGAGGTGGCACAAGAAGCAGGTACTTTCGGCTGGTTCGTTGCCTTGGGTGAGACAAGCCAGCCACGGGTTGCACACCACCCGGAGCGAGAAAAGGGCGAGGGACCAGTAGGAGGTGCGGTGTGTGTCCCCCGGCCCTCCTCCCACTCATCCCTTTCATCATTTTTCTCCTCACCGCCACCCCCCCCGCCCCCCCATCGTGATCCGCGGTCGATCCGGACACGAGCGTGCTGCTTCTGGACGAATACTGGCGCTGAATCCGCACACGAGCCGTGCTGCGTCACGCATGCAAGTGGCTCTCTGTTGGGAAGGTGGAGAGCGTGATGGCGTCTGGGCCAGCTGGCTAGCGCGGACCAGCCACAGTGCCAAGCCACGAGAAGGGGTGCTTCTACCCCTTATTTTGGCTTGTTATGACCAGGTTCCAGGCTCAGAACCAGAGGATTTGTTTTTCTCCGGGGCCGCGTATGTGGGCTCTCAAGTGCTGGCCAGGCCACCGCCCGTTCCCGTCGCGGCTGCTCCCTTGAGAGGGATGGGAGGACCGGAGGCGGATTATTATTAGGCTCGCTCACTTGAGTTATTTTGCTGAGGCTGCCGGGCGATGCTCTGCTCTGCTGTGCTGCTGCTGTCCTCGCGTCCCCCTGAAGCAGAGCAGGGGGCAAGAGTCAGGAGGAAGGACAATCGGTTCTATTAATGGGAAATCAAATTTAACTAGCCGCTGCTGAGTGTGTGCCTGGAGTCGCCGGCAAAAGGGCGCCTCTCAGTAAGCCGGCAAGGGGGAAAAGATGAGAGGAGGCCGGGCCGCTGGGCCGGCGGGGTCAGTAGTGGTGGGCCAGTGCGCCGACTATTGGATTCATGCAGCCGCAGCCGTTGAGGGTCGGGCCCATTCCCGTTGACGCGAGCCACTACGCTACGCACGCCGCGTTTCATACGTGGCGCCCTCGGTTCCTCGGTTACGGGCCGGCGCCGGGGCCCATGATGCAACCTCCAAACGTTCCGTTTCATGCCGGGTCAGCGTCCAGGCACGCTGGACACGGCGGCCATTGGGAATATGGCGCATGATGCGACCCAAGAGAGCTCCATTTTTTTTGCCCGCTGGGCCGGCGTAAACAAGCTCCGCGTAGCGGCGTCCTCGGGACTGGGGGCCGATGGACGCATGTGCGTGTGTGTGAGTCGATGGCGCTGATGCTTGGCAGGCATAGGCACCCAGCCCAAGCTCTGGCGCGAGAAGCCGACTCGGCCCTTGGATCGAGTCTAGTAAATGTCATTGAAGCGCACGCTGATGGAAATGATCCACTCTGGCCTCGGATCATAAATCGTAGCCGCGCCGGCCGGCCGCCCCTAAAGCGGGGAGCCGCGGAAGCGCGGACGCGCGGGTGGGGACGCCATGCACGGGAAGAGGAAGAGGAGGAGGCGCGCCAAGCCAGCCTCCCAGCCCTTCGACATCTTCCAGAAGTGAGCCGGCACGGGCGCAGCAGCGGTGACGGCTCCAGAACCATCGATTTCATCGACCGGATGGACGGGGCTGGACCGGAACAGACCTATTTTTCTCCGCAATGGCCCCCATCCCATCCAGCTCGATCATCTCCAAGAGAGAGATCCGCACCCTCCTGCTTCCCTCAGGAGCAGGACCGGAAGCAGCAGACCCCGGCCTGGGCCGACGAACAGCAACATCTGGTCGAGCGAGACCAGTGGAAGGGCAGAGGCCTGCTGCTTAGTAGAAGCTAAGCGTTACCTGTCTTTCCGCCCCTCCCTTCTCCTTGCCCCGCCATCGCGGTAATTGGCCGTAATGGGAGGGATGAGACAGGTGGTCGGCAGCTCTAGCCAGCTCAGGTTGAGGATCTCCCGAATCTCCCGGTCCTCATAAATTCTGCCAGCCCGACCACCATGCTGCCAGCTTCGTCATCCGCCCATGGTTGTACCTCGGCTTTCTATTTATCTGCTCGTTCGTACCCCCCCCAGAGATATATTTTTGGCGCGAGCGCCTGGCGACTGTACCTCTGGAGCGCGAGGCAATTGCCAACTTGGCCACTTTACCTCCGCTCCCCCGCTCGCCCCCTCTCCACCCCCCCACCTCCTTCCCGACGCAACAAAAAAACCGGTGAGCATCCAAAAGGGAAGGAGTAGACTGCTGCCAGACAGCAAAGAAACATTCCCCGCCGGAACCAGACCGACGAGAAACGAGACGAGAAGCAGAGAGGAACACACCGGTAGCCATCCCAGCCGACAACAACCCGCCCCCGCGTTTGGCCGTCACCCACCACCACTGCCGCCGCCGCCGCCGCGCCGCCGCCACCACTTGTGGTCAGCCTCGATCCTTGGCCCCAGTTTCCTGCGCTAGCTAGTCCCAGATGGCTTTTGGCCAGACGGCGGCGTCCGCCTCTGCTGCGTCTCGGCCTGCCTCCCGGAGGAGATCTTGGCAAAAGAAAGCGTATGGGGATGGGCACGGTGGCGACGACAACAGCGCCGATGCGGAGGAGGACCTGGGGGACACGGACGATGCCGATGACCATGACCTTTCAACACACCGGGCCATGGCCCTGTCACCAACCACCTGGCTGGATTGCTGGGACGGTGGATCGTCTGTTGTTGGCTCTGACAACCTTGGCAGTCGCGATGCTGCAGCCACTGCCGCCGCCGGGCCTGCAGCTTCTGTTTATGCAGCGGCCGCTGCGCCGGCGGTCAGCATCAGCAGCGACGGCTGGTCTGCAGCGGACCAAATAGACGGCCGTCTCCTGGTATCGGCTGCCGCCAGGTCGCCGGACGCTGCTACACATAGTCTCCTCCCCCTGCAGCTCCCTCCTTCCCCTCCACGCCAGCGATATCAGCCGTCGTACTCGCAGAGCCGGCGGCCGCTGCGCGACCTCACCCGGTTCTCGTTCTTGTCGCTGTCCCGGTCGAGCATATCTTCCAACTACTACGGCGCCGGCCACGGGCCAAACCTCAGCCCGACAGCCCCCGAGACGAGCACGATCGACCAAGACGCAGCCATGTTCCCGGCAGCCAGGGCTGCTGCCGCCGGCGCCGCGTCCGTGCCCGATGCGGCTCGTATTCCGGATCGCGCCGCTGCCGCTGCCGCGACGGCCGAGATGGAGGAGGGGCACCGAGGCCACAGCCGCTCCATGTACCAGAGACACCAGAAGCAGTTCTCGGAGCCGCTCCCGGACCAGCAGCGGCGGAGCAGGCCGTACCAGCACCAGCTATGCCATGGCCACCGACCGACGTCCTCCAAGAGCCACATTTCAAAGTACCTCCGAGGTCGCATCACGCCCGACTCGGACCGCTCCGACGGGAGGTCTCTCGACTCCTTCCCGGAGAAGCCCAGAAGACTGCAGAAGCCGCAGCCGCAGTCTCAGTCCCAGTCGCAGCGCCGTTACTCGGTCAAGTTGCCTATCATGCCAACGGCCACGCCCATGACCCAAGTCGAATTCGAGGCCCTGCCGCAGGCCGTACAGCGAAAGGTATGCGCGCCTGTCCTCTGTCTGTCTCTGTCTCGCCATCCATTCCCCTCGACCCTTGTCCCTCTTCCTGGGTCTCTGCCTGCTTGCCCTCGCATTCTCGCTCGTGTCTCACTACGGTTATTTTTATTTTCGCGTCTCGCGGTCGGTCGGTCGGTCGAACGCGGGCCTTTTCCCGGTCGGACTACCACCGGCGATGTGGCAAGGACCACGAGATGTGGCCGGGTGGGTGGGTGTTTGATGCCCTGTGTGGACAAGTGTGACAGATCGACCATCTAGCACCGCCGGCCTCGGCGTCGCCTCTGCCCTTTTTCTTTTTCATCCCTCGTCCGAGCACCTCGTGCGAGCACCTCCCCCGAGCGCCTTGGTATTCTCGAATACCTACCTCGTTCGCTGTGTGCAACGCGCCCGGCTTTCTATCCGGTCCGACCGATATTGTTTCCGGACCAGTCTGATGCACATCCTCGCCACGTTGCCTTGTCTTTTTCTCGCGCTGTTTTGCTCGCCCCGACAAGTCGGAGCGTTCGCCACCCCTGGACCGAACGGCACAGCAGCACGCCACTTGCGCGCATGCATGCATGCATGCGAGCAAGCAGGCAACCCTGCGCCGGCGGACACCACCACAGCGCGCCACCCCCCCACACACACACCACAAGATACGGTAGCCCTGCGAATGCCGGGTCGGGGGGTCAAGCGGAAGGTCGCGCCCGATCATGTCCCGGCCCCACTCCCTGTTGCTCGTCGTGTCGTGGCGCGCCTGTGCCTGTGGCCTGTCTGTGCCTGCACGCCCGCACGCGCAGTTGCCACGCTCGCACGCTCGTCCTGATAAGACAGGGCCGCAGGTGGGAGAGCAGAACCAGCGAGGTTCCGAACCCGGACAAGTGTCTCACCTCTCCTCGGCCAGCTTCTTTCGTCTGTTTGGGGGTCCCGGCCTCCGGATGTGGCCAATCCACCTAACCCTACCAGGGTGGGTGGCATGGGCCAATGGCGAAGTCGTCATACCTACCAGTGCTCTCGATTTCTCTGCCCTCTGCCCCCTGCGTGCGCACGCTGCTATGCACTGAGACACGGACAGCTCCGGCCTGTAGTTGTCTGGCTGATAAACGGCGGTGGCCTGGGCCCATCCCACCGCCGTCACCGACACCCACTCACTCTCAAATCGCGCGGGAGCTTTCATGCCCGCATTGAGACATGGGCGCCGCCCTCATTCCACCCCTCTCGCTTTCTTCGCCCACCTCCACATTTCCCCGTGTCTTGAATGTCTCTTGCCAATCCCATTGCTACCGTTCCATGGGACTCTTTCTTTGCCCCCGCTGACAGCTGACATGTCCCCTTTGATCGGTTGATTAAAAGTACTTCTCCACCCTCGAACGTCTCCGAATCGCTCGGAACTCCGGCTCAACAAGCACCGAGGCCGCCGACCTCGACCCTCTGCGTTCTTGCGCGCCCCTGACTTCGTCGCGTCCCCCAACGCCTCCCCATCGGCCGGCCCAGCACGCTAGACTAGGCTCCGACCTCGGGCCCGGGTCCGACTCCTCCCTATCGGATCCGGCCGCAGCCGAATTCTATGCCAAACTGCCGGAAAAGATCCAGCGGAGGCACCTCACCAGCGAGGAGCAGGTCATCATCGCGAAACACCTCAGGAAGCGATTCATACTTGATCCGACCGACGAGATATTGTACAAGAGGCGGTACTCGAGAGTGGATGCTGGCAGCCTCTCGTCGAATCATAGTCACCACCCCTACCACAACCACCCGCAAGAGCAAGCCATCCAGCCGCCATCTCGGCCAAGCACAGCCGAAGAAGCCATGGCATCGGTCGAGCCGTCGGATCCGGAGAGGTCCACCGGGTCGGCTGATTTGGCCGGCTCGGCCGGCTCGATCTACAACACTTTCCGGTGGCTCGACGACGACGAGGACATCGACCTGCGCCTGTACCTGGACGACTACCACGCCAACCTGCGGGACGACCTGGAACTCTCGACCAGATCTCGACGCCCCTCTTTTCGCCGGCACGTCTCCATCACCAGAGTACCGTTTGGCGGGCGGTCGCCCGTGACCATGAGCATGGCCCCGACCGATGAGGCGACCGCGACCGACCTGCTGCCGCCTCCCGTCCTGTCGAGCCCGCCCACGCCCCCGCCCCCAATTCCGGCCGGCGCCGTCCAGGCGCGGAGATCTCGCACCTTGTCTCTCATAACGCCGAGGCATATCTCCCACGAGTCCATACTCGCACCGCAGCTGGACGTGCCGGCGGCCCACTACCAGGACCCCGAGGCCCGGCTCAAGCTTCGGGTGTACCTGGCGTCGCCGCAGAAGTTCGACGAGGCCATCGAGTTTGGGTTCCCCTCGACCGACACTCTCGGCCCGCGGTCGGAATATCACCTCTCGACCGGTCGTCAGTCGAGACAGTCGCGCACGTCGCGACAGATCGCACGCCCGTCACAGCGCGGCGGCACCAGCTACGATGACAACGATGACGACGATCACGAAGATACGTTGCAGACCTTTCTCGCCGACGACAAGTCTTCGACCTACAGCCACGAGGCTGGGTCCGACACCGACCCGGACTCGCCCAGCACCCCGCAGACGCTGGATGAAAACGCCGCGTCCACCATACTGCTGCCCAGGCCCAACCGGGCCGCCACCGATCCATTCGGATCGTCCCGGAAGGGCTCGTGCGAGTACCTGCACATGGCGCCGTCCTCGCGGGAGATGACGCTGCGCATGACGCTCACTCGGCCCGACCTCCGGGCCGCCGACGACCAGATCTACGGCTGGCAGAAGAGCTTTCAGGCGAGAAAATCCCACACGATACCGCTGCACTCGACGCCTCTGCGCGGCGAGATGATCACTCCGCCGCTATATGATTCTGAGCCGCAGCCGCAGCTACAGCAGCAGCAGCAGAAGCAGCCCGCCGGCCTGGATCATTGGGACACGAACAACCCGAGCGACCGAGGTGTCATCAGGCGGCTCTGGAAGAAGGTCCGCCGGCAGTGAGGGCCAAGTCGGCTGCTTTCATCTCCAGCGATAATCTCCCTCCAGCTTTGTACTCGTGCCTCCATCATCAATCCGGTCTCTTCCCAACTTTTCTGCCCTGTGCATCCTCAGTTCTATCCATATTTCTCTCTCATCATCCGGCTGCTCTCGGCACTCTACGTCCTGTGGCCAAAATGTTATCCGGCTCGGGACATGCATCATTATGCGCATTTGCGAGCCTGGGGTGCAACTCCAGCAGATCTCCAGTTAATTTGAATTTGTCATCATGCGGTGCGGCGTTTTAAGGCTAGAGGAGCCGAGGTGGTCGGACCACTGCCTGGCTCTGTTGTTCGGCTCCGGCCTCGGTAGGCGAGGTGTTTCAGCAGTGGGGCGTTAATGGGGGGATGTCGTAATGGTGATTAATGCCTGCCGGATGACCGACAGCAATAACGATAATAACGAGGGGGACGAGAGGACGGCGTATGTACAGTAGTAATCTGGTCTGGTGCTTAGCTCGCAGGGTCCTCCCGCTTCTCCTTTTCTGTGTGCTCGTTCCATGCCGGCTGGCTGTATTAGCAGGGGGTGATGAGCGCAAGCTCGTGTGATGGCCAGCCCGGTTCTGTTCAGCTCAGAACGGAATGGGGGTGGGTTTCAGCACTGATGACACGGGGGTGTTTATGTCCGTGCCAGAAGGTCACTTTTTCTGCATGTAATAAGGGCCCCAGAGCTCTTTTCACGTGTGGACGGGGCGCAGGCCCAAGACCTTGCTAGCAGATGGCATGCTACCCGCTCGGCTCATCTGCCGAGCTGGAGGCGGAGGCGGAGCTGGCAGGCTGGCTGGCAGCATGGCTGGATAGTGAGTGATGGTGGTGAGCATGTCGCCGCCAGGGGTCGCGGGTCCACCCCCGTTGCCCGGATGCGCGCGCGCGCGGGGTGCCGCTGGCGCCTTTCTCCTCTCTGGTGAGATGACTAGTCGCTGGGTGGGATGGGGGGAAAATCAGATTCTGAGATGGCATTTGGTCGACGGCCGGGATGGGAGGCGAATAGATTCCTGAGATGGTCCTCCGGTCGTCGTCCGGGATCGGGGTCGCCGAGACACGTCTCTGGATGCCGGCTGACGGCCAGGAGCCAGTAGGTCACTAGTCGGGATAGGGGACGGGCAGGTCGCCGAGATGGCTCAGGTCGCTGGTCGGGACGAGGTACGTGCAGGTCGCGGAGAGACCTCTGCGGTCGCTGGCCGGGACAGGCCGCCATCGGGTTGCTGAGATACCTCTGGTCGTTCCGGCCCGAGTCGAGGGGGGTGGGCTTGGGGAGGCGAGCAGGTCAACGACTCTCCTCCTCCGCCTTCTCCTCCGCCTTGTCCTCCTCTTGCAATCGCCTCTCAGGGTCGGGGGATCCGCAGGGAGGTCGCATATGCTCCTCCCACCCCTCTGGTCGTCGAGCGGGCGGGCAGGGGGCCGGTCTCTAATACGCTTCCCATCTCGCCTCTCGCCTATCGCCGCCTCGTCATCGCTCGAGATCGGGCGTGCATGGCCAAGCAAGCGAGCAGCCATACTCCTTCAACTGTGGTCGCTGCTCAGGATCGGGGGTGCGTGAGTATGCGGGTGAGCGGGCAGGCATGATCCGATCCCTCTCCTTTGGTCGCACGCCGCTTGGAAAAAATATGCGGCCAGGCCGTTGGCATGGTTCCCCCCCCGGTCGCCGGGGTTTTGATGGGCCGGAGAGGTCTCCTTTCTCCGTCTCATCGCTGCTGGGATCCTGGGGAAAGGGGGAGGGGGCTGGGGGGCGCCGCTGACTTGTCTCGCCCGCTCGGCATCGTGAAGGATAACCTATCCGGCTTGGCCCGAGGGCTGGCACGCGAGGGTATGAGAATGAGACGACGCCTCTGGGCCCGAGAGGGAGGTGGCCACTCCCAGTTCCCTGGCCGCATTCACCATGTGGGACCATCTCAATCACATGCCCAAAAATATCCCCTGTCTCGGTAGGGAGCTTAGAAACAGATCAAAATGACAGGCGAAAAAATGACGAGGAAAGAAGACCACGACGGGAAGGGGAGGGGCGTCGCTCAGCCGGCCCTACGGCCCGACCAGAACCCAACGGCCGGAAATGGAATCGGGCATCCGCGTCGGGGACTGCAACGTCCTAGGACTGGGCAGGACCGGCCAGCACGCGGGGAAGACAAGGCTGGATAGGGATGATAGAACACGGGGCAGGGCTGGATGGGATAGGATGTGGCAGAACATGGGGCAGGGCAGGGCCTGATAGGGCAGAGGACACGGGGCAGGCCATGTCAGAGGACACGGGAAAGAAACGGGGCAGGACAGGGCAGATTATGGCAGAGAACACGGGACAGAATCGGGCAGAGATGACAGGATAGGGCAAAAGACAGGCCAGAGAGCAGGGACAGGCAGGAGAAGACTGGGCGGTGCAGGGTATGACAAAACATACGGCAGGCTTTAAAAGCCAAACACACGGTAGGCAGGGCAGGGCGGAGAAGACGAAACAGCACAGGACAGGACAGATTAGACAGGGCAGAGTAGATAGGGCGAAGAAGACAGGGCGGACAGGACCGAGAACAAAGGCCAGAACAGGACCGAGAACACGGGACAAAATTGGCCAGAGAGGGCAGGGCAGGGCAGGAAGAGCACGGGACAGACAGGGCGCACCCCTCCTCCTATCCGCGAGCCATTTGCCGACCAACAGGCGATACAACTCCAGGTTACCCGGGCCCCGTCGCCTGATATCCAGGTTCCGGACCGACAATGGCGTTCAATTGAATACACGCACACGAGCTTAACTGCGGCCCCGCCGCCAGATACCCACAGCCCGGACCAGACCCGGCGTTAAATACACACCCCAGGCCAACCCAGGCGCCCCCACGCCGCCGCCACTCAGATCTCTCCGCTCTCGGGGCAGCCAAGCCAGCGCAAGCCGGGCCACCCGAGTTCCCGAACTCGTCATCTCCACTTCGCGAAGCAGACACTCTGGTCATCTCGGCTCGTGAGAAAGCCGCTCTCCCACCCGTGGGACCGTCCGGGATCCACTAGTCCTCCCATTTGATGACCGGATGAGTTATCTCGGGCCGGGGAGTCGGTAAGTAGCCCTGTGGGGGGGTTCTAGATCCGTGCTTGGTCTAGTTTAGCGTGCGATTGCTCTCGCTCTGAACTTGACTTGCTGCTAGCGCGAGGTTCCGTTTGGCTCAGAACCCGCCGACCCAGGCTTGACGGGGCCGCGTGCGGCCTATATATCTAGCATACCGTATCTTGCTCTGATCCAGCCTCACTCGACTCGACGGGGCTTGCGTGAGGCCTGAGGCCTGGCCGGCATGCTTACTCTGAGCTAACTCGACGCGGGCGATATCCAGACAGCAGCAGCGTACTTGCATCGAGCTCGGCGTACTCCGGTGCGCGCACCGCCTGCCCTGGTAAATTTTATTCGACATTTTCATTTAAGAAAAATCGATTGGAATTATTTTACGGCTCGGTGGTTTGAGCCAGAGCGGTTGGCGCGGCCGAGATCTACCAAGTAGGAGAGAACAACTCTGAAATGGGAGCTGCAGTTACCCAGCTCATTCTACGCGCACCTTACCTGAAAAGAGATGGAGAAAAGGAACCTTGACGCCCCAACCTCTGAGTCCCAACCAAGCTTGGACTCAATCACTCGGGCTTAAATAAACCCTCGAAGCTTGGCTCGAGCCACCAAGAAAAGCATTCACGAAAACTGGATTGAAAAACTGCCCACAATAGAAACAACAATTTGAGCCATCCCAGAGAGCATCCCGGTGTCTATATCCTCACCACCATAAGTTTTTCAAAGCGAGCTGCCGCTGTCATGGCAGCCCCCCCTCATCCCACTCCCCAGCTCAGCGTTGACATGTGCACACATATGCGCGTCTGCCCCTATACATCCGCAAGATTCAGACTGGTCAGAATAGAGCTACCTGATAGATAAACCGCTCCGCCGCAGCTCACTACCTTGTTTGTCTCACTGCGAGAAGAAAAAAGGTGGCGGAAACAAATCCATCCTCAGGCCCGCCCCCCTCTCCCCCCTTCTACCGTACCACACATGATACAACATACATCTCTCTCTCACCCAAAATGCCGTTCATGCGGGAAGGGGGGGTGGCAGGGAGGGCCAAGGGGCCAAGGGGGGATGCGCACACCCATCAAAACCATCCCCGGCGCGCCCGCCCAGGCCGTCGCGCGACCTGCCATCCAGCGACGGGCCATCCTTCCCCTCTTCCCAGGAGTGGCGCGACAATCGCCACTCATGCAACCTTGCCCGACACGCGAGCCAGCCAATATTGTGCCCCCCACCCCGTTCGCTGCCAGCCCAGCCCGGTCGACCGTCTATATATCCGACCAAAAGCGCTTGCTGGCTGGTTTCCAATGTGTCGCTGTCGCCACAGCCCCCCTGATCAAACATCCCACTCCGTCTCCACGCCCCTCCTCCCCTCGCCCTCCTCCTCTTCGGCACTGTCGTCGTCGGTCCTGAGCGCGGCAAAAGACCCGGAGGCCTTGAGGGTAGCCGTGGGCCTTGCGGCAGCGGCGGCAGGTACCTGCTTCGTGGCAGGGGCGGCGGCGGCAGCAGCAGTGGTCTCGGAAGCGAGCTGGGTTGACGACTCGTCTCTTCTGAGCTTCTTGGAGGACTTGGTCTTGACCGTGCTCCACTCAGACTCCTCCTTCACCATCTCCATCTGCTCTTCCTCCGACGGGAGGGCCGATATCCAGCTGGCCCCAGGATTGAGAGACGAGTTGGTGGTGGCGGCCGCGGCGGGGGCGGCCTTGAGGGTCGACTGCGAGGCCGGAGCATCCGAGGTGCCGAGGAGCTCGAGCGGGTTGATGGTCGCGCCAGCCTGGCCGGCTTTAGCGCCAGGCTCGGTCCAGGCCTGGGCCCCGTTGATCGAGGCCATAAACTGCGAGCCGTCCGGGGCGGGGCGGCCCTCGGAGACGCGGGCGAGCCGGCGCTGGGCTTCCATGGCCTTCTTGCGCTCCTTCTCGGCCTCCTCGCGCATCGCCTTGGCCTGCTCGACCTTCTTCCGGTTCTGGCGCTGCTTCTTGCTCTCCCGCTCGTCGGCCGACTTGCTCTCCTTGGGCGCGGTCGGCTTGGCGGCGCCGGTGGAGAGCAGGCGGAGGACGCTGGGGCCGGCCGGGCCGGGCTCCAGCATGTCGGCGACGCCGGTGGGGTCAATCGGGCCGGCGGGGACATCGCTATCCGTGGTTTCCGCCGGCGTGACCACGGGCGAGGGGGTCGGGGAGGGATCGGCGCTGACGTCGGCCTCGGCCGCGGCGAGCGACGACGGCACCGAGGCCGAGGCCGACGGCGAGTCGGACGCGTCCTTCTCGTCGTCGGCAAAATCGGCCACCTGAAAGGCCCGCGACTGCTTGACCGACTTCTGGCGGGTGTTCTTGTTCTCCGGGCCGCGGCCGCCGCGGCCGCCGCCGGTCGCGAACTTCTTGCCTTGCTTGGCCGTGGTCAGCTGCCGGGCGAATTCGCGATCGTTGATGGAGGCTTCCTTGGCGCCGGCGTCGTTGGTGAGCCAGGTGTTCTGGTGGTCGCTGATATGATTGCTGTTGCTGCTGCTGCTATTGTTATTCTTGGTGCTGTTGTGGTTGACGCTACTGCTGCCGCCATCGTCGGCGCCATCGACCTGGCCGAGCTGGGGCAGCCGCTGGTCCTTGTCTCCCACGCCCTTTGCCTTGCCAGAGAGGGCGGCCGAGGTCTTGGCAGGCTTCTCGTCGGCTCTCTGCTTCTTGGACTTGTCTCGACGGGACTCTGGCGGGGCGGACTTGCCGCGTCGCGGCCCGAAGCGGGCGCGGGTGCCATTTCTCGAGAAATACCACAAGGCGGCCGCGGCGCCAATGACGCCGTACGCCGCGATGGTGTATGTGGTGCTCACCATGATGGTGGCGAGTGACGAGAGAAAGCGGTGACCGACGGACGCTATCGGCTGCGGCGTGGGTATGGGGTGGGAAGGAGAGGAGAAAAGAGACGAGGTAAGAAATGGGTGGGTCGGGGGATTGAGAGGGAGAAGAAATAGGGCGAGGGGGCGAGAGGGGATCAAGCGTGATGGGAGGGACCGAGCACTGCGCACAGTGGTCCGGGCGGGAGGAAGGAGCGAGCAGCGACGGGAACGGCATCCGGCGCGGTCGCATGTGTCGGTTTTTTCTCGCTCTCTCGGCTGGAACCCCCTTGCCCCCGAGAACACCAGCTCTGCGCTGCTGCTGTGCCGGGACCGAACCCTGCTGCTGCTGCTGCTGCTTCTTCTGCTGCTGCTGGCTGTTGGCTGCCGCCAGCAAGCCGGCCCGCCGTCCGGTTTACCTGTCCACTTGCTACGTGTTGTCTAGGCCTAATCTTCCGCGGTCTCGGCCCCCCTAATCTATCACTCGAGGGAAAATTAAAAGAGGCGGAAAATTGTCAAGCCGAAAAGGAAAGTAAAACCATCACCACCGAAACGGTCGGCGCCAATCTTGCATCTCTCATCTCTCCCAATCAGGTCGGCCAGTGTCAGGCCGGCGGACCTGCGGTGGCACTGCTATCTCGAGATATCCAAGTCCCCCAATCAGCGGCCGAGGCCGCCCCCCCTTCTCCTGCCCGCTCGTTTTCTGCGAGGGTCCCGACTTTTGCTCCATCACCCGTATCGCTCTGTTTTTTGCCTCTTTTTCTCTCCATAAGCGAACGGTTCTGCAGCGGCCGAGGCGTGCGTACCAGACTTTTTGAGTCATCGCCACCGCCACCGCTGCCAGGGCGGCAGCCAGCCAGCCAGCAGAGCAGGGCCTTGGGCCAACGCTGCCAGACACCGACACAAAATGCATGCGGACCCACACCACTCACTGCCCACTTGCGGCAGCGTGTTATTCATTCCCCTGCCACCCCCATGTGCATCCATCCAGCGACAGCTGCGTGCATGGAACAGCGGCTGTAGCTGGATGACTGCTGTAGAGGTCTTGTGTTCCGGCGCGCGCAAGGCTCAATTCAAATCTGCGCTGATCCACTCTGAATGATTGCCCGGTCGGATGTCGGAGCTGGCCATGCCCGGGTGTATGCAAATTGCGGCGACTGGGGCCGCATCGTGTCCGGGCTTTTATTCATCGGGGTGCCCCCGCCCGATTTGTGTGGTGATTGCATGATCCTGCCGCTCAGAATTGGCCTCGTCTCTCAGTGTGGCTGCTGGTGGGTGGCCAGCGCTTCATTTCTGCGACACTGGGTGACTCGCCACAGCACAGCATCGATTGTGAAGCGGATTCCAAGTACCGACCGACCGGCAACGCGCCTCCTGCGCATCTGGCCTGCTTTATGGACCTCTACCTGATTGCCGCAGACTCTGGAGGATTGCTAGGTGCATGTCAGTAGTAGGCACTGGCTCGTCCTGGCCAGAGACACCAAACAACCAGCACCAGCAATAAAGCATTGTCTGCCGACTACCTACTTCGGTGCCATCGCGCTGATCTCATCAGCTTATCCCGGGGTAACACAAAAATCCAAATCCCTCGCACCGGCATCACACCGCTGTCTCAGCTCGAGGACGAATCGCAGCCGCAACGAGTCCGGCTCCGATCGGATGCCCGCCTAGAGGAGAGCACACCCCCCACAGCTCGACCCGTCAAAGTACTCCAAGACAAGCAGCTTCTGCCCGGCAGGCCCTGCCCAACATGGCATCAAAGAACCGAGTCATCATCGACACAGATCCCGGTACGACCACAGTGCCATTCTCCATCCCTTGCGCGGCCGGTGGGGGGGGGCCGATGTTGACTGTCTCGGTGGGCGCGCCCAGGCGTCGACGATGTCCTGGCCCTTCTCCTGGCCTTGTCGGCCTCTCCCGAAGAGCTCGAGGTCGTGATGATCTCGGTCACGTATGGGAATGTCGAGGTGCAAAGGTGGGCAGCCTTTCCCTCCTCTTGGCCGCGCCGTGCGGAACTCGAGATTGACCTGGCCGGTCTGCCTGCCCGCCTGCCCGCCCGCCTGCCTGCTGCAGCTGCCTGCGAAATGTCGTGACCCTGTTCCACGTCCTCGACAAGGAGCTCGAGTGGCGGAAATCGACCGGAAGGGCTCTGGGCTACGAGACCATGAGGAAGCTGAAGCCGATTGTGGCCGTGGGAGCGCAACGCCCTCTATTCGAGGAGACCCTGATGGCCGATTTCTTCCGTGAGCATGCGCCCCGGCCTCCTCTTCTGGCTCGCAGTCCGTTCTGACCACGTTCTGACGACGCACAGATGGGATCGATGGACTGCATGGCGTGTCCGACAAGTACCCCCAACTCTGCCCCGCCGACAGCTGGGAGTCGCTCTTCCGGGCGTCCGCCGAGGGAGAGGACGCCGCCGCCCCCCCGCTGCCCTACTCGGACTACTTCACCGCCTCCAAGGCGCCGGCCCACCAGGAGATGCTCCGGATCCTGCGCGAGAACCCAGCCGATACCATCACGATCGTGACGATCGGGCCCCTGACCAACGTTGCCCTCGCCGCCGCCGAGGACCCCGAGACGCTCCTCCGGGTGAAGGAGCTGGTGGTGATGGGGGGCGCGGTCGACACCAAGGGCAACATCACCCCGGTCGCCGAGTTCAACAGCTACTCCGACTCGGTCGCGGCCGCCCGGGTCTACGCCCTGACGTCTCCGCAGCCACAGTCTACCATGCCGCCGCTGACCGGCACCGAGCGCGTGCCGGGGCTGGGACCGTACCCCGAGGCCCTGTCCAAAACGCTGCGACTGACCCTGTTCCCGCTCGACGTCACGAGCCCGCACCTCGTGACGAAATCGCAGTTCTGCGACCGGATACGGCCCGCCCTGGAGGCGGGCAGCCCGCTTGCGCAGTGGACCGCTCACTTTGTGCTCATCTCGTTCGCCCAGAAAGATTCATTCACTGCCAAGATCAGGGAGCCGTGCCTGTCGCTCCACGACCCGGTGCCGATCTGGTACGTGCTGACCCGCGACGACCCGAGATGGGTGCCGACCGCCGGGCCGGAGGACATCCGAGTCGAGTCGGCTGGCCAGTGGACCCGGGGCATGCACATCGTTGACCGGCGCTGCCGCGCCAAGCCCGGCGAGGCGGCCGTCCTTGCGAAGCTGTCGGACGCCGACGTCGCGGCGGTCGATACCGTCCCGGGCGATACGATGAGTTGGCTCAGTGTCCGCAAGGGAAACAGAATCAGCCGCATGGTGGGCTCGCCGGGCGAGCATGTCGCTGCCGAATTCATGATGGAGAGGATCTTTGGATAGACGGGAGGCGGAGCAGAGGGAGCAGGTCAGAGAGAGCAGGCCAGGTCAGAGGGAGCAGGCCAGATGACCAGATCAGAGGAGCCGGCTTAGAGGAGGCGGATTAGAGGACGCGGATTAGAAGAGACAGGATGGAAGAAACGGAGGGGGGGGGGTGAATTACCATCCATCATGGAGGATTTGGCCAAATCCTTGGCGGAAAGTCGACACATTTGCCTGTATCTGGCCCATCGTCTCTTCTGGTCTTGTCCCAGTCCGTCCCTTGGAAAAAGAAGCAAGAGCGAAAAGAGAAAAAAAAAACCCAGAGAAAATGAGAGAATAAATCGCGCCCTGCCGCAGCACCTCGACCCATCCCATATCCGGCCCTTCCTACCGCCGCCACCACCCCCACCAGCCCCTAAGCGATTTATATGTGCTTTACGTCACCGATTGCCTCGCCCCTGACCTTGGTCCAGTCGATGCTGTCGTCGATCTGTTCGTCCATCAGGCCGACCGTGCACACGTTGTCGCCGCGGACGACGTATACGCCGAGGTCCAGAAGGGTTGACGGTTCCGGGTCGTCGTGGGGGCGGATGATGCGCTCTTCGGTGTTTTTGAGGATCTGGCGTTCGGCCATCAGCATACACATGATCCACACATTCGGCCGGGCATTACGTATTGCCGGGGGGAGACCCTGCCAAGGGCAGACCCTGCGGAGGGGAGACACTGCGGAGGGGAGACGGGGCGGGGCGCACCAGGTTCGTCTGCTGATCACACCCGACAAGCGTGCCGGCGAGGACTCGGGAGTCGGCCGTCAAAACCACGACTTTTTCTGTTGGCCGGTCAGAAGGGACGGCTCTTTCCTCCTGCTCTGCTCGGAAACGGATCGGAGCCCGGGTCGGGCTGGATGATTGCTCTACCGAGCAGGGGCTCACTATTGACGTAGCTTGTCAAGCTCGCCATTGCGCGCACACCGCGGGGGGGCTGGTGCTGGGACTCGTAGCGGACTCGCGACCTTCAGTCGGGGCCTTTCTTTGCGTAACTTGAGATTCGCGGGCGAATTCGGACCGGGTACGAGTGGAGTCGGGAGATATGGGCGTGGCCGCGGCCGGCTTGCGGGTCAAGGTTAAGTTTACGATATGCTGGCGGACCTGGCAGACCTGGCGGACGGCGCATGTCATCAGGTGAGCTGTCGATGAACGGCGGGGTCACCTGACTGAACAGCCCCGCGCTGGAGCCCCCCACCTTCCCAAGCCCACCTTCTTAGCTTGTGAGCGTTTGGTATACATAATTGAACAACAGAACGCGCCCGAGCCAAGCAAGATGCGCATGCTCAACACGGCGACCCCAACCCGGGCAGAGATGGGAGATGGCTGGCCCGATCAGTCGGCACCCACCCTTGGCCGACCTGGCAGCCTCCACGGCCCGTCAACCAGATGGCCGTGCCAAGTTATCGCCGGCTATCCGGCCCACCCACTCACGACTACTTGGCCCCCCTCGACAGCATGAACACCCGCCTTCCGGGCCCCCACCAACCACCAGCCCCCCCTCCAAAGCGCCTCGGTCTGTTGTTGGCTCGTTCGCTGACAGGGACGGGGCCAGCCCCCGGCCCTGCCGGAGCTGCCCTTCATGGCGGGTGCTCCTCATGGCGGGTGCTCCTCATGGCGGGGCCATAATAAGCCGCCGCTAGTCCTCTCTCTCCAGGAGAGCGACGTATGATCTGCTTATCCAAGGATACATTCCTGCCCGCCGTTCTCACCATGCGCCCGCCCCCCTACCGATGGGGCCTCTACCTGCTCGTCGCCTCCGGCCTGGCCATCTTGTGGATCCACCAACACTACGGCGGCATCTACCCCCGCGGCCGCGCCAGCCATAATCCTGCCCACCACGAGCTCAGAATCGCCGTCTTCTGGCAGCGATGGAGCCGGGCCATGCACGAGGCCCGGCCGGAATGCGCCCCGATCTCGCTCTCGGGCGCGGCCCCGATCACCAAGACCCCCGAGGGCCCGCGCCGGCCCTACCACGACCTGGTCGAGAACCCGGCCGAGGACCTGGAGTGCCTGCGAATTGCGCACGCGCGCTTCGTCGGCGCGCTCCGCGACGGCGTGCCGGACCGGTATGACGAGCAGGAGACGGCCGAGTTTCCATTTGCCGGCCGCGGCGTCGTCATCGTCGGCGGCGGCGAGTTCTTCGGCCCCGCCATCGTTAGCATCCACATGCTGCGCCGGACCGGCAGCCGGCTCCCCGTCGAGGTGTTCGTCCCGGACGAGGACGAGTACGAGGACGAGGTGTGCGAGAACTACCTGCCGCGCCTGGGCGCGCGGTGCGTCGTGCTGTCCCGCATCCTCCGCCACCCGGCGGCATGGCCCCTCCCGGCGCCGGCTCGGTTCCGGCTCAAGGCGCCGGCCCTCCTGCTCTCGTCCTTCGCCGAGGCCGTGCTCCTCGACAGCGACGCCATCCCGCTGGTCGACCCGCAGACAGCGATCCTGGACGCGGAGCCGTACGGCAGCGGCCGGGCCGGCCTCCTGGTGTGGCCCGACTTCTGGGCCGCCACCGAATCGCCTCGGTTCTGGGACACGGTGGCCGGGCTCGCCGCCTTCCCAGCCGGCCTGCCGGCCACGTCGAGCGAGTCGGGCCAGGTGGTGGTCGACAAGCGGACCCACGGCGGGGCGCTGCTCCTGGCCACGTACTACAACGTCTTCGGCGACAGCCACTACTACCCGCTCCTGAGCCAGGGCGCGCTTGGCCAGGGCGACAAGGAGACCTTTTTGGCCGCCGCCGTCGTCCTCAACGCGTCGTACTACCGGGCCCGCACCCCAGTCGTGGCGGCGGGGCGGCACGACGGGGTTCGGTATCGAGCCACCGGCATGGTCCAGCACCTCCCGGGCGACGAGGTCGCGGAGACTGCGGGGCCAGAGCCGGAGCCGGGCCCGGCCGGGCGGCCCGCCCGCCCGGCCTTTTTGCACGCCAACACGCCCAAGATGAACGCCGGCCATCTGGTGGACGAGGGCGACCTGGTGTCGGTGGACGGGCAATCTCGGCGGCTGCGCCTCCTGGGCACCGCCGAGGACCAGATCAAGCTTTTTGGCCACGACCTGGAGCCTATCCTCTGGGACGTGATCGTGCGGACCGGGTGCGAGCTGGCGCACGTGATCCGCGAGTGGCGGGGTCGGGACGGGCTCTGCTTGCGGCTGGCGGGCCATCGGCGGGATGCGTTTGGGGCGGTCAGGCCGTTTGTGGGCCGGGGGGGCCGATAGGGCTGGCTGGTTTCGGCCGGTTCTTTTTTGGATTTTCATTTCTATCTCGTGCTCATTTCCATTTCGCTCTCTGGCCTACTTTCCTCGAGTGCATTCTGGTTCTACTCCAGCTTATCACCCATGCCCCCCCCGACCCCACCTCTCCCGACCCCCGGGGACCGCGACGTGGCCCTGCCGCTCATTCTCTTCGATGGCGACCTGGCCCCGCTGGTCCTTCATCCTTCAATATCTCAACGATCCCGGCCAACCATATTGTTGCCCATCGACTATGTCCCCCATTCCAGGCGTTGGTGATCTGGTCACCCTTCCACTTTGGCTCAATCGCTGCCCAGCCGCCGATCCCCGCATGGTACTGCTGTGCCTTTGCCTATCCACCCCTTGCTGTTGACCCTGCGATGCAGACGAGGGCAGCATACTGTTCAATTCTGGCCTGGTATTGCTGGACCCTCTCCTGTCCCCTCGCAGCATACTCGGTCGTCTCTTCGTTCCTGAGACCAGCCTGGGGTTGCTGGTCTCTTTCCGGGGTGTCTGCGGACCCGGAGATTGCTTTCCCACCGTGCTCGGCCCCAGGGGGGCACCTGGGGGCCCGCTGTTCGTGGCTGATTGTCTCCTTGCAGTAGAAGTGCCAGCATCGCCGCCAGAAGAAGCACGCCGAGAAGAATCAGACCCAAAAGAAGAATCAGACCAAAAAGAAGAAGAAGAAGATGATGATGATGATGACCAACCGGAAGTAAAAGCAGGCAGAGGAGGAGAAGAAGTAGCAGACCGAAAAGAAGAAGTAGCAGACCGATAAGGATTAGGCCCGGAATGAAAAGCAGTCCAGTAAGGAGCACCAGGCCCAGGAGGATAATCAGCCGGAAGAGGAAAATCAGGATCAGTAGGAGAAGGAGTCGAATTTCTTAGTGGCGGTATGAATTGACTTGCTCGATCCTTCTTTCCCACCTTGTCAGCCGCAGCATCATAAAGATCTTGCAGCGTTTCAATCAAATTCTTCTCGCCATAATCTTTAACAAATTCAAGAACGTTTCCGATGTCTGCAATATCTGGATACTCTCGCTTTCGAACACTCTGCAGATTCACATGACCCGATGTGTTGGCAGCGCGATCCGTGTTCTTAGTTTTTCTCCCAGTACGGACTGCAGCTGGATTAGCCGGGCAAATTCACCTCCTGTCCAGTTATATAGCTTTTGGAATTCTTACCTTGCTCATGTAAAGCAATAACTTTGGTCATGGCCTGGTTCCATGTCTTAAGCTGGTTGCGGTCCGTAATACGAACCATTTCCAAGTTGATCCGCGAGGCGATGGACAGACAGATAGATGGACTGAAGTGGTGGGTGTTCTTGCCACTGCAGCTCTTGTTGTGACTGCGGCTACTGGGGGGCGCGAGGTAGAGGAAGCAGCAGAGATATTTAAGAGGGTTCCGGCCGACGCTTTATAGTCAGCCAATCCAGCCTGCTCCAACATCACCAACTTGTCGTCGCAAGCATCGATGGGCCCCCTCCTTGTCTTGTTGGTCGGTAGGCGAGCTGCGCTCTCCAGTATGCACCGTCCGCCCCCCCTCCCTACGGAAGGGGGGGTCGTGGGTGCCCGAAAAGACGGCCAGACAGTCTCCTCCCTGGTCGACCCGACAAGCATCATAAGACATAATTATTTTTCCGTGCCAGGAAAAATCCTTATCTGTTGTATTGAAGGCTAAATAAATAAAGTGGGAAATGGGCCCGACTCCGACTCCGACTCCGACCCCGACCTCGACCTCGACCTCGACCTCGACCTCGGCCTCGACCTCGACCCTGGTCCTGGCCCTGGCCCTGATCCTGACCCCGAACCCGACTTTTACGCCGATCTTTAGGCCGATAACCAGGCCGAATTCAAAGAAGCTCGGAATGAACTTGATGCTGAGGACCCAGAGGCAACGTAAGGACAGCATCCTCGCCCAAGGCGCGGCTTACCGGTTATGAGGAGGGGGAGATTTGGGCAGCCCTCGCAGCCCAGACGGCCTGCTTCTCAAACCACCCTGAACCCGCTTTTCTGAACGCCGCTATTTCCCTCGACAAGGCCCATAAAGAGCGTGTAAGCGGCCCCCGTCGGTGTGGCCGGATGCGCCCGGCCGGTCAGATGCGGCCGACTGGTCAGCAGGCCGCGCAAGCGTCACGCCAGAGGCTCCCTCGCCAGGGCCCCATTCCCTACGTAGCTTTCTCCCTACTAAAAGCATCCCAAGACCTGAGCATTTCGCCGACTCCGTGCTGCGTCTTGTCGTATCCCTGCTCCAGCCGCTGCGCCCGGGAAAGCACAGGGTGGATGCCAACCCGGGCCTGCGGGAGCAGGATCTGTGATCTGCCGATAGCGGCCGCCAATCCACCCTGTGATCACCAGCGAGTCGGAAAATCCGAGGGGGGGAGAAAAGTTTTGCTGGTGTAGGCCGCCCTTCCGGCCGGCAACCCAGCAAGGGTCCTTGGAAACTCACCGACTTGGCCGGTGTTGGTGAGGAATGTGTATCGGCTCGGCCAATGCGGCCCGAGTCCGGCTGCAATTCGACAGCTGATGAGCGCGGCCCCCTGCACTGCGGGCCTCCGGGAGAGTTGTTCGCCGATGGGGCGAGGGAGCCGGCGGAGCCGGGGGCGGAGCGGCCTCTGGGGAAGCCGGCTTTTTTTTTCTGCAGAAAACGGTTGCCACCGCTGCTCTCGCTGCCTGCCTGGGAATCATCCAGTCTCCCTCCCCTTCCCCGCCCCGGCCGGCCCCCGCCCAAATGGGCGAGTCAACCAGCACCTGCGCTGATTGAGGCATGGAATTGTGGCCGGCATTTTTTTCCGTTATCCGACACGAACGGATGGGGCCGGGACCAGGCTACCGCTGGAGTCGTGGCTGACCGAGGAGCGAGATGGCGGCGGCCTATCCCTTTCGGGAACGATAACCCCCCCCCTCCCGGGAGGTCCGCATCTGCGAGCTAGCCAGTGCCAGGCTTTTCTGGGTGTCCTCGACGCACCGCGCCCCTCCCCTCCGGGCCATGTGGCGGTGGCAACATACCGATAAGAAAGTGCTCTAATAAGCTCATGCCGAGCACCGGCGTCACCATTTCTCCTCCTCCTCCCCCTCCTTGTCCTCGTCCTCTCACACTTGCTACTCCGCCTCTGCCTCCCCTCCTCGTCCTTGTCCTCCCCCTCTTCCTGCCCCCACCAGCGCCTGCTGCTCCGCCCCCGCCTCCTCGTCCTAGTCTCCTCCCCTCCTTCCTGCTCTGCGCCTATCTATTCTGCCCCCCCTCTCTTCATCCCCCTTATCCTCATCCTCATCCCAATCCTCCTACTCACCATCGTCATTATCATCATCGTCGTCGTCGTCATTGACATCATCACCTTCCACGCCTCTTGCCGCAGCACGAGATCCAGAACGCGAGCGGAGGCCGATACCGGCTCGGTTCCAAGGAGATGGGGACCGGCTCACAGACAGCTGTTGCGAGCGTCTTGTCCGTACACTCGGACGGGACCGGCGGCGGGCGTAACCCGACCAGGTCCTGCTCCTTCCCCCGCCCGAGGCGGAGTCTAGAGATATCAATCAACCCTGCAAAACAGGCCGGGGTAGAAGCGGCAGTGAATAAGCCGAGGATCGGGGTCGGGGAGTCGCCTGACCGACACATTTATTGATGCCGGTATCGAAACTGAAGAGGATCCATAGCTACCCGTACTGTTAGGGTCTGCCTCGTGCTATACATCCCCCATATCCGTCCTGTCTACTTGAATCCCTGGTGAATCCCCGGCGGGATCTCACCGTGGATGTCGGCATTATCACACACCATCCCTCGGCGGCTGGCCTGGCCCAAGGTGTGGGTGGCCAAGCGGGCTTTCCGCACCGTGATGGTTATGGCGATGGCGATGGCGGTAACGATGGCGATGGCGACGGTGACGACGACGGTGGTGGTGGTCGGGGACATGTGGCCCGGCCATACCGGCCAGCCCGGCGAGCACACTCTCTATACCCACTCGCCCGACCCTCTCTTTCCAGCCCGGCAAAGCGCAGCGACGGCACCCCCCCCACCTCTTCCATAGAACTAAGCCCTTCATCGGTATGCGTATCAGGAATGAGCTCTCCAGCTCGGCCATGGTAAGCGACTCGCGAGGGCTCCGCATCGGCAGGTAACGTCTTTGGAAGTTGATCGAGCTCTCCAGCTACTTGTTGCAGTAGGCGGGCCTCGATTCCGCAGCTTGCAGCGACCGTCCACCCCGCCCCCGCGTCTCCCCCCTTGGTCCATTGCCAGCCTGATCCTATTGGTGCTGACAAGGTCTCAGGGTCTAGCCGCCTCCCAATCCATCCAACTCGGCCTGGCCCTGCACGTCTCTTATCGCAGGTCCGATCGCAGACTCCCAGTCTGCAGACACTCTCTCAGGTAACGGCCAGGTCCAGATCGCAGGCGCGTCCAGGCTGTGACTGCGACACTCACTGTCGAGGCTGTGGCGAGAGAACATGAGACGTATTTACGCTGATTACCGCCATTCTGGTCTTGATTTACCTCGGTCGCATTTCGGCCCGCTCGGGGAACTGGCCGCTTGGTCAATAGGGTGTGCCGACTATCCAACCGCATCGCTGACCTTTCTAGTTTACCTGGATTTGTGGATCATAGCTGGTTCGAGTGCCTGCCCGGTCTTGCCTGCCACAAATTGCGTCAGGAAGATATGTACGTGGACAGGCCCACGCCCCATCTGGCAAGCCCCATCTACGACCCGTGCGTTGCAGCAGCAAACAGGATCGTTGTGGGGCCATCCCGGGGCCCGACGAGCCCTTGGCTATCGGAATGCGCGATCATGAGGTCATCTCGAGAGTCATCCAGGTCATCCCGAGTCAATGAGGCCATGGACTCAAGATCGGCAAATGACATGGTAGAGGATCCTATCTACCTCTGGGCATAGAAAACCACTACACGAGTCCAGGGATAACCCTTTTCACAGCGGCTGGCTCAGCCGCCGTGACATGCAATGGGGGATCGTACGAGTGTATATGAGCCATCTCCAGTCGCAGCCCGCATCGAGCCAGAGTGCACCGGGAGGGAGGAGAAGGATGATGACGTGCGCCTCCTGTGCGCGCGTAATTGTGAAAAGTAGAGGAACTGAGGAGATGCCCCAGTCCCAGCCATACAAAAGATCTATGTTGCCCCGTTCCCTGTCCACAGCCAGAAGAACGCCCTCCACCATCTGGCCACATCATGTGTTAAATGAGATAAGAACCCTCGCCGCATCCGCGTTTCGCCTGCGCTCCCCATTGGGACCGGCCCGGAGTGTCGCCGACCAACCGCCCCCTTGGAAAGCCACATCAAAATCCTCACACCCAGGCCCCAAACGTGGCGTGCACCCCCCCCACTTGCACTCTCCCCGCCCGCCGCCCTCGAACATCCCCCCTCAGACATGCACCCTCGGACGTGCGCTCTCAAATCTCCCCACACGCCGTCCTCAGCTTGGTAACCACAGCGTGGAACCGGTCCAGATAGCTCTGCGGTGCCCCCGCTGCACAGACCGTTTCGAAGCACCGCTTCAGCAGGGGCAGGCTTCGGGTCGCCTCGGGGGTGAGCCGGGCCAGCAGCTCGATGACGAAGTTCTGGTCCTGGGCGCCGATCAGGTTGAAGTACAGATTACGGTCCGTGCTCGACAGGCCGGATCCATCGTCGTAGTCGCGACTCGTGCGCAGGACCACCTGGTGCAGCAGGAAAATCAGCGTGTCAGCGGCGCTCTGGCGGTCGCTGAGCCCGAGCGGCGCCGATGTCGTCTCGACCGCGAGCTTGATCTCGGCTGCGATCCGGCGGATGTGCCCGGCCGCCCAGGGGACGTCGCAGGGGCGCTCGGCAATGGCGGCGGCGGCGGCGGGCTGGTCGAGGCAGCCGTGCTCGAGCAGGTCAAATACTTGCTCGGCGTCGACGCGGAGCTTCTGGAATCGGTCGCGGAATTGACCTTGGTGGTTAAGCTGCGATCGGAACTGATCAAAGCACGCATCACTGTGGTATAGGATGCGGAACAGGGTCAGGCCCAGATCCCCGACCTCAACCTGCCTACTCTTCCTCCCCAGCATCGTCTCATCGTACTGGTCAAATCTCTGGCCCGAGATGAAGCTGAGCATGCGCTTGACCTCGGCGACGCGGTGCCTGTCCGCCGGCACCCTCGTCTCCCCCGCCGGGGGAGCAACGCGGCAGTTGAGCCTCGCGGCCAGATACCGCAGTCGGAAGTCGGCGATGAGGGGATAGGCGTCCCCGAGGGCGTGCCCGTCGGGGCCAATGGCCAGCACGGCGCCGGCGGCGCCGGCCGATGGCTCGGCGCTCTGCCCCGCGATCACGTCCTCCAGCCAGACTGAGTGGCGGCATGCACCGCCGCCGCCACTTCTGTCGCCAGCGCAGGATTCACACAGCGGCTTGGAATACCTGGAGCCCGCCGGGCCGATCCGCACCGTGCGGCTCACCAGCTCCTTCATCTCAAACGCGTACACCCCGTCGTGGAAACGAGCACGGGAGAGGAAGATCTCGGGGGGGCTGGCCCTGTTAAAGATCTCGGTCATGGCATTCACCAAGTCGGATTCCTCCGGGATGGCGTCAGCCAGACGATACCTGATGCCGGTCTGAGGAGACCACAACTCCCCCGAGTCGCTCTCCGCGTCCGATGCCTCGCCGTGCTCGTCATCTTCGGGGTCACTTGACTCCAGATGGACGTGGGTGACCTGGCGAGAGGGGTAGTGGGGATAGACCCGGCCTTGGGGCCCAAGGTCTGGGGAAAGCTGCTGCTGCTGGGAAACAGCGGCGGAGTCCGGACCGGAGAACATGGTTATGGCTACTAGTCTTGGCCTGGCCAACCGACTAGAAGGTAGTAGGGATTGTGGTGAGGCCAAGTGCTCTGCCGCTCTGGAGCCCTGATGAGTGAGAACAAGTCTTGGCCTGGCCAACCGACTGTATGGGGGTCCGGATCTGGATGGGGGTGGAGGGCTCTATCTGGAGCTCTGATGGGAAACAAGTCTTGGCCTGGCCAACCGACTAAATGTGTGCAGGTTCTGATGCGGTGAGGTGTCCTGGCGCTCTGGCTGGTGAGTCGAGAGAGGCGGCGCGGCAGCGGCGCCTTATATGCGTACATGGTATGACCTGAGTCGGTGATAGCCCTTCGAGGGGACGGGGGTGGCCGGCGAGCTGATAGACCCAAGTCCGAGCGAGGGCATGCAGGGGGAGAGTGCGTCGAGAGGCTGCGAGAGGCCGCGGGGGCTGCGGCGGGTCCGACTGTGTCAGTCTTTCGTATCGTGGCTTTCTTCCAGTTCTTTCAGAGCTTATTCCGGGAGTCGGGGCCAGGACCGGGTTAGTCAAGACAGGAGGGAGGCCGTCGTCAGCTGCCCCCTGCCCCTCCCTTCCACGCATCGCGATGGACGCCATGTGACGTGGAGAAGCAGCGTGCATGGAACGGGCTTCGGTCAGGCACCAAGTCGGGTCTGCCTCGTCAATCTGGAGCCGGGGCGCCTCGCCTTGGTGGGCCCGGGACGGTGGCTGAGCTGAGTCTGCATCTGCGCACTGCCACGGCACCGAGAAATTAAAATTGGCTTGATGAGGAAAAGAAGAAGAAAAGCTGTTCCACCCCCACCCGTCCCCTCACCGGCTGTCAGAAGGTCAGAATTAGTGGCCAGAAGCAGTGGATCCGGGCCCCGCCCTCTCATCAATTCGCCAATCAGAGCTCTGCAGCGCCCCAGCACTCAGCCCGCCCATTGGCTCGCCTTTCCGTCCCGGACGTCTCCGCCATGGTCTAATGCGGCCGTGTATGCGACCCGACCGACCGACCCAATTTCCGCGTCCCCCTCTCGGCCCCGCCTCCCTCATCTCGCCCAATTCCCCGTCACCCTCGGCCCTGCTTCCTTCCTTCTCTTCTCAGCTGTGGATTGTCGTACGACGACGCAGCCGCGGCGGCTGCTGCTGCTGCTGAACTCCAAAACCCACTGCGCGCGCCGCGCTCGGCGTGATATGAAACAAAAGAGATGGCGTTGGTCTGGTGGGTGGGATAAGCTGACAGGTCATCTTGGGGAGGTGGGGGGGCCGCGGGCGGCCCAGCCAGTCTCTCGGGTCGAGCGAGTGACGTGGCCGCCGGGTGGTGGCAGTGAGAGACCGGATAGCGTACCTGTGAGAATGATCGTCGGACCTGCGCCTGGCCGCAGGCTGCGCCTCGCGGTCGTGGCAGAAGCTGAGGTCGTCCTGGGTACTGCGTCGGGGCGCGCGAGGACGATACCGAGGGGCCCAGCTCAGACACCGAGAAGGGGCGGGGTGCCTTCTCGTGCGGCCGCTGTGTATGCAGGGCACTGTTTTCAGGTTCAGGTGGGCCGTGGCCTCTGTCGAGCACAGCTGTGGACGTGGCCCACATATAGCAGCCGCCTCTGCGGGTGAGGCAGGCCTTTGGCTCTACGAGCCAAGCCCCCGGCCCTAGACCGGCACCTCCGTGGAAGATTTGATGAGGTGAGCGGTCGAGTCTACTGAGAGCCATCCCGGGCGGCATGATCCGGCGCCTCTGCGGACGCTCTTGGCGAGACGAGCCTGGCAAATCTGGCCGGGGCCACTCTGGACGTCATGATCCGGCGCTTTTGCGTAGTGCGACTTCTGGATGGCATGGTGAGGCGCCTCTGCGGACGCTTCTGGTGAGATGGGCCGTCAGATTTGGCCAGGGCCACTCGGCATGTCATGATCGGCCGAACGGACGCAGAGTGACTTCTGGATGACATGGGCCGGCGCCTCTGCGGACGCTTCTGCCGAGGTGGGCCGTCAGACTTGGCCAGAGTCACTCTGCATGCCATGATAGGTCGCATGTACCCAGAGCCACTGTCTGCCACAGTCCCGCGCTTGTGCCCAAAGCCGCTCTGAATGTAGCCATCCGGCGCCTCTGCGGGCGTTTCTGGTGGGATGGGCCATGAAATCTGCCCACGGCCACTCCACCCGGATTGCATGATCCTTCGCATCCTCCCATTCTGAGTATCATGATCCGTCTGCTCTAGCCAGAACCGCACCGGCTTGCATGATCCATTGCCTCTACCGCACGACTCCGGGAGTCCGCGAAGGAGGCAGACGTGGCGGGGGGCAGACGTGTGCATGTATGAATGTGTGTGGCTGGTCTTTGGTGGCGCCGTATCATGATTCGTAGGGCCCGGAGCCAGACGTGTGTATGTATCAATGTGCGTGGCCTTCGGTGGCGCCTCGTCATAATCCGCAGGGCCGAGCTTGGAAGCTGGGCTTGGAAACGGCAAGTCGATCCGGGACGAGACTTCTGTCGACGCTCGCTGCAGGAGGCTCGCGTCTGATTGGAACATGTGCGAGGCCTTTGCGAAGGCCCTCGTAAGGACCAGCGGCGCAAGGACCTTCGCAAGGAGTCACCTATGGTGTACTGTCCGAGCTCGGCTGCGGACGCCTCCCTCTTGCCTCTGGCCCACCCCATGACCTCTGCCCTGCCTGCCTCCTACCCCCTCTATCCCTTCTGCCGCCCTATCGGCCCCATCCCCTCCCCCCCCCGTCCCCCTACCGCCCGATATCCAGACCGTAGACGAATAACTGCACACACACACGCACCTCCATCCCCCCCTGCCCCATCCCTGTTCTTCCAGCGAATGACCTCGTCACCGATGTATGCTTGCGGGCTGATACGCGTCTGGACCGCCGCCACATTCGCGCAGCGGTGCGCCGGAGTACTGCCGCTGCCGCGCAGACCACGGCTGCCAGAGCCGGCAGCATGTCGGCGGGGCTGCCGCGGAGGCTGAGCGAGCTGGGTGGGCTGGCTGGCTGACTGACTGAGCAGGAGCGGCTGGCTGCGTGACCTGGCCTGCATGTGTAACATGTCTGGATTCTGCAGATACGGAGCAGACTTGGCGTGCTTACGCGACTCGCGCATGTCGAGTCAACGGGACACATGCCCGGGCGGTGACAGATACCCGCGGCTGAGGTGTCAGGTGCTCGGCGCCGGGTGCCGGGTGCCGGCACCGGGTCCGGCGCCGGGTCTCGAGCATGATGACGTCAGGCGCCAAGCCAGCCTGTGCGACAACCCAGCAGATGCTTCCGCTCTCCATGTCGGATTGATTTCTGGCATTGATTCCTCGCGTGCGCAATCTCCAGCTCCGGGACAGGCTGCTGCTGGAACATGAAGGGCCGTATGAATGGCCCATGGGCGAGCCGATCGGGAGAACCTCACAGCACGCAGCGATCGGCATCAGGCAGTAGCGAAGCAAGGGAACTCTTCAGCAGTAACCGCGCCTGACTCGACCTCGGATATATACCACTTGTTCGATACTACAGAAAAAAGGCAATGCAAGATGGAAATATCGAAACACCAGCCCGACAGAACCCCCACACTCCATCCGGTGGCTCCCCCCTCTCTCGCCGCCCCATCCGTTCCGTCATCCATCATCAACCCTCCAACCCGCCCTCCCCACGGCGCCGCGGCATTATCGTCATCATCGTCGTGTGCGTATGGTCCAGGAATAGCCAACGTCCACCCTCTATACCTCCAGGATGGGTGCTCGTGGTGGCGCATCCAACATGTGTATACAACAGCCCGCCTCTCACCACGCCGCCCTCCGACTCGGAGCCCATAGACCATAAAGCCCAGAAGAGAAGCCAAGGAGAAGAAGTAGCCAGCAAGAGCAAAAAAAGAACGCGAGGCTGGGCAGTAAAACTTGTAAACTCATGACCGGCATCGCCCACTCATTCCTCCCTGCCAACTCCGCCAGAAACGCCCATGTCATTGTAGCGCCCACGCGTATCATCAAGAGGCTGCCATAACTCATGTCACCATCGTAAAAGCCGGTTTTTGATCGTCCGTCTGGACGATCGCTGGGCACCAGCCGCCGCCCTATGTCGCTTGCCGAGGGCCTTTCCTGCCGGCCTACGACACGGAGACCTTGCGCGTGACCGAGGATGCTGCGGTGGCAGATGCCGACGCCGTCGCGGTTGACCCTGCCGGCACACCGGATCCGAGGCTGCCAATCCTCCCGCTGGTCTTTCGCACGCCCGCGTCCTTGGCCCGCAGCGGCGAAGACTCGGGGTGATGGCGCTTGGACGAGCGCACCTTGGCCAGGACTCCCGACGCGCTGCCGGCGCGGTCGACGGCGGCGGCCTTGGCGCGCTGCTGCGGGGGGCAGATATTCTCCACGTCGTTTGAGGCATCGTTGTCGATGACCTGGCGACGGTGATAGACGGACGCGACCGTCGCGGTCACCACGGTCGATGACGATGCCGATGTCACCGTGTGGCTAGCGGATCGGTGGTATGCTTCGGTCGCCGTCGGCTCGCGGGCGGCAGACGTGGCCGGCATGCGGACGGCCCATTCCTCTTCCAAGCCGGTTGCGGCTGCGGCTGCGGCGCCGGCTGGGGGCCTGGCTGCGGGCCTCCTTTCACCGCCTCCGGGCGGTGCCCGGGTGGTTGTGTGTTGTCGCTATCGATCTTCGTCGCCACAAAACTGGCCAGC